>PVIR01000456.1:53487-163980 GCA_004026965.1 Petromus typicus
TAAGTGAAATAAATAGGTCACAGATAGGTACATATCGCATCTTTTCTCTGGTATGAGAAAATGAAGATGTAAATGAGTCCTAGCATTGTATGTTATATATTGTGAAATAGAAAATGCTCAATGTAAAATAATGTGAAAGGGGACAATGTTGAGATTGTAACAAAAAAGTAAGGAAACAAATTTTATGTATATGGGGGGTTGGTAGGGTGGGTAGGGCTATGGGAAAAAATGAGAATTAAGTTGTGTCTTATACTGGTATAAATCCCCATTATGGAGTGCAATCATGACGTGTATATTTAATGTACCAATAAAGATAAAAAAATGTAAAAAAAAAATGGATGCAAATGTGCCTACTTGAGAGCAATAAAATTATCTGTCCTTACGATTGCCTTGAAAAATCAAGTACGTAGCCAGTGAATCTACGATGCTCAGCAACTGTGAAGGGGATAACCTTTTCTGTATTTCACACAAGGACTTACTTTGAATGAAACCTATTTTTATTTATCTCATGTACAAAAACTATTCTCTCCCATTATCTCTTCAGTTTTAATAAATGTTTCATTAGCCAGTGACACTGCCAGTTCATTATTTTCTGGAATAATTGTTCCAAACTACCCTCATTTTCACAGTCCTTGAAGAATCTTCATTTCATTGGGATGTTGCCTCACTTTTCATCTCTAATTTGAACCTCAATTTAGTGTAGTAAGTTTCATTTTATTTTGCTTCTTTCTTCCTACTTCTTTTTTCTTGTCCCTTTCCTTCTTAGACCATGTAGTCCTGGGAACAAGAGGCTGGAGAAGATAATGTAATTGGGAATGTTGGAAAGAAAGATTGGAGACAGTGCTAAGGAACGAGACAGAGACTGAGTGGGTGAGGAGGGTGTTATCAGGCAAGTTGGGATGTGCTGTGAGTGGCCAAGGAAGGAGGGGCATGCACAGTGGGTGGTGGGAGGAGTCTAGCATGGAATATTGGCTATCGAATGTCATTAAGGTCAAGGATGTGACTGTGGGGAACTGGTCCTGTGTGACCTATTGGGACCTAAGTTAAATAAGGTAGGGATTGACAGAGGTGAGACATTGACTATGTAGTAGGAGACTGTTGGAAGAAAGACTAGTAGAGATGTATTAAAATAAATCAAACATATAAGCTTAGAAGTTGTATAGTTTCTTTTATATGAGAAACCAAAAAATATAAGAAATTTAAAGAGTAAAATAAAAGATAAGTAATAAGAACTACGGATATTGTTATTTTGCTGGAGAGAAAGGAACCAAGAGATGAAAGAAGGCTGGGGGAGAAGAGGAGAGATATAAATGGAATTAGGCTGTTTATGTACATGTACCAACCATGCACAGTAGATGTACTCATTGTGTACTGCAAACATGTACTAATAAAAAGAAGAGGAATGATAACTAATGAATGAGTGACTCTCACTTTCTAGGGAGGAAGTCCAAATGTCAAAAGGGAAAACATGGAAAAGAGTAATTTGAATTTTGTTACTCTCCAGTGGTTCAGGAAAAAAAGCATAACTTGAGGCCTTTTTATAGAAATATTTTGACATGGCAAGAGGCTCTTTCATTATCTATTTTCTACCAGCAGCTGGTGCCATCTTTCTGTTCTTTTTCTTCCCTTGGGTCTTTCTCTGGAGTTGGGCAAATAGATAGTCTAGGTTTTATCTTTGGCCTGTCATGTTTAGGTTGTATGGACTTGTATAATTATATAATCTTTTCAAAGCTCAATATTTTCTTCCATTAATGAAGGATAGTAGTAGACAGAAAGCAATTAGCACAATTTCTGACTTGTTAACCATTCTCTAAAAGCATCATTGCCTTTATTGTTAAAGTATTTCTGTATGAAACTAAATAGATGTCACCTTTTCAACAGGTTGATAGTGGTATATGTTCTACACATGATCTAGATTTATTATTTTGTTAGGACTGTTAGATTTACTTGAGAGCATTTTCAAAGTGCAGATGTATTGTAGATGATTGTTGCTGTTGTTCAAAGTGTAGATGTACTTGAGAGTATTTTCGGATTGTTGCTGTTGTGTACTGTGGCAGTGAACATCTTTCTGTCTATGTCTGTGTTCGTTTGCCCCCTTAGGATAAGGCTTTAGTGTTGGGATATTTGCATAAGATACTGCAGTCTGTTTAAAGTTGGGGTCCTCAAACTTTTCCTTGAAGGAGTTAGATACTTTCAGCTTTACATGCCATAATCTCTCTTGGTTTTATAGAAAGTTTCATCATAGAAAGATAAAACTTTATTTTAAAAAGCAGGCTATGAGCCTTCTGTCCATTATCACAAAAGTAAAGATACAATGAATCTTTTATTTTTCAGGATAATGATATTCAAAATGAAATCAGCTTCCACTTTATACTAGTCTGGATGTGAAGTTCCACTCCTGCCTGGGAGATGTTCACAGCCACACACAGAGGTGTTAGCTTTGGTCCCACAGCAGGGCTCTGGCTGCCCAGCATGACTTCTGTCATCTGAGATTCACTATCCAATGTCAGTCTGGACTTCACTGACCTTTAGTCAGAGAATTTGGGGAAAATGTGGCGGCACTTCACTTCCTTATGTGGAAGAGTAATTAGCTCACAGTGACTTTTAGACATCTTTGTAAGTGGAGAAAAAAGAGTACATGGGATATGAAGTTATACTTGAAAGGCACAGGGCTATTTTTAGTGTTTTCTAATGTGGCGGGGGTTGAATTTTCTAGTTTCACTGAGGGTAGGCTCCACTCTGTGTCTTTTTGTGATTCTCTCCTGTATATTGTCAGCGCCCCTCCGGGTATGACCTGCTTCTTTCTGTGTTAGGGTGGTGCTCATTCCCTGCTGCTATCTGTGCTCTCTGCTCGGAGGGATTGGGTTTGACCTGGGACTGTGGGGTCAGCAGGAGCACTGCAGGGCACATCTGTTCCAGCCTTGCTTTGCGAGGCTCATGGGCTGCAGGGGGGTTGTCAACCTGTCTCCATCATGCATTGAGTTAGTTTTGGAGACTAAAGCCTCCTAGAATGAGCAGAATAGCTCATTGGTGAATGTTTCTTATTTTTATTTTATGAAAGCCTTTTTCAGAATGTGCAGTCAGCCAAACACAGTTCAATGAGATGGTTTCACAATTAATTATAATATAAATCATAAAAGAAACAGAAACACAGGATCTACTATTTGCCAAATACTATCTTAAACTTTATTAATGTATATCTACTCATTCGGTCCCAGTAAACCTGTGAGGTAGATACTTTGGTAGTAAAAGGTGCAGAACCTGAAGAAAAGAGAGAGAAAGCGACATGGTCAATGTTACTTTCACAGAGGAGACCCAGGGGGCCTGACCTTAGAGGCACCTATTACATCAACCCACATGGCATTGGAAAATGGTCAAAAATTGAATTAGACTGGCCTTAGATTCCCACAAGAACCCAAGAGATACATACATCTCCTGAAAATAGATCCTGGGCATAGCTAATAGGTCTCATTTGGGAGCTGTATCTGTAACTTCTCAGGGTCATGCTATGGGGATCTGTACTTTATGTTCCCAAATTTCCTGCAAGATGTTCCTATTTATATTTGCCTTTGACAGATGATAGAGTAAAGCCTCACAGATGCTAATTTTATATTCTCATATCAGACAGTCACCAATTGGGAGAGCAGGGGTTTGTACTCAAGTTTATCTCCATTCCCTTAAATGAACAAATATATTTTTGCAATATCAGAGAGCAAAGTAAAATAATTAGAACAGTTCTGGATGGGAATTCTGAGTGAGCTTTTCCACTGACTGACGAGAAAGTTTTGGATAAGTCAGTATCTGTGGCCAGGGCTTGGTTTCTGCTTTATCAGTAAGAGCACTGGTCTTAGATACTGTTGTTTCCATTCAAGGACATATTGTGTAATCATTGCATGACAAAATAGGCATAAGTACATTATAATTCTAAATTAGCCCAAGATATAGCTCAGTCCCCAGAATTTGGTATAAATACAGAAAGGAAATTAGATAAATACTTTCAGTCACTGGGGTAAAATATTAAAAGTTTAAATGTGAACACATAACTTCTGAAATATAAGCCAATTCGAATGCAGAAACCATGTTGATTTCTTCAGGCCTTGGTGTCCACATCCCTACCCTGGCTGTTATGACTCATCGTTAGATGTCCTCCCAAAACTTTATGTGTCCACAGGTGGTCTTCTGAGTTTTAGTTCTTTCAAGCTCCTTGTATAGATTTCTCAAAGTGGACATAAAGGCTAAGAACACAGGAGTCCACATGCTCTTGGGCCAAGTTGCCATGTGAATCCTCAGCCCTAGTCAAGTTTTCCTGCAGTGCGGAGTGCTGTCTATTTAGTCAGGGAATTTCATTGAGAAACAGACCGTGAGAGGACTGTTGTGCAGCTGTTCACCTCAATTTTGTAGGATCTTATCATTCACATCTTTTGAATCCTCCAGAGCTATTTCTCTTTCTGGCCAAATTCAATTTTATGGCTTCTTCTGCCTTTCTCTAGGTCTAAATCACTTTGTACTACCCTCTCTTCCTCAATGCTCCCATCCCCATACACACAGCTCAGAAGTGTGTCCAGGATTCTTTGTATGGCTTTCCTGAAGCTGGAAAAGTCAAGCTCAGATGATGGAGTCAAGCCTCACACTTAAACTATGCAAAACAATATTGTGAATTTCATTTTCTCTCACTCTTTCTTTATGGCTTTTCAATGGTTAATTGATAGTCTTTACTAAGAGTATGTTGGACAAGCTGTATAGTAGTGTATATACAAGTAGTGTATATACAAATGTACAAGTAGTGTATATGCTTTTAAAGAATTCCTTGAATGTAGTTTATGAGCAAATTAACTTATTTATGTTATAAAATCCCATGGAAAGTATGCAGTGGTGAGGGTTGGGAGATTATCTAGTAGAGAAATACATATGAAAACTCTTCACTTTCTTTCTTCAAACAGGATTAGGGAAACACATGGCATATGGGGCTGTGGCAGCAATTGTGTGATCATGCTTAAAGATTAAGTTCACCAGGCTGGAGACGCTGAGCAGAGTGATAAAAGAACCATGTCACAGATGACACCACTGTGCTTCTGAAAGTTGAATTCGGAACTCTGTATGTTTTCATCAACTTGATGAATACACTAATGTCAAGACACTTTTAACTGATCATTTAGTTTTGGTTCAAAGCCTCTTCATACTTCATAGAAATCCAAAATGCTACATGACAAAGTTTTGTTCCTCTTTATGTGATTTAACCTGTTTTAAACTAGTCTTAGCAGAAAATGTCATTTTAGTAGGATAATAGATAGTGACACATGCTTCATAATGATGAGAGGGAGAATTTAAGATTGAACTGCCAGAAATACATAAAATGTTTTAATCAAAATGTGAAAATGTGTCATAGGCTTATTTACTCTGTAACCTAATTAAAATTACTCATTGAGGTACAAATAAAAACTGTTAGTGAAAATAATTTAAAAGAAAACTTTGAGCACCAGGAGACATTGAATTCAAAGCCCTCTTGTTCTACTCAAGTTTAGGGAATGCCAGATGCCCTGTTTTAGGATTTTGTCCAGACGAAGCTTATGGACATGCACATCATGGCCCTTGCTGTATGTCAAGGCACAGATGATATTCCAAATGGGCCATGAATGAGACAGACATGTCTCAACATGAGACAAAGTATGTCTTATTTTGAGTCTAGAGAAAACTGACTTGTGAAATAGTAGCCATACCCTCAATTTTGTAGCCTTCAGCTTTCGCTAAAATCATCTATTAGATAATTTACTCTCATTTCTAAGGAATGGTGTTAAAGATTATAGTTGCTTTCCTTCTTGATAGGAATGTACACATGAGTTTATCTATGCAACTTCATATGTGAATCAAATGCTATCTTGTAAACCGTGTTTTCTTCTAGTAAGTTTATGCATGGTACCAGTTTTGTTTTGGGCAGCTGACAATAGTACATGATACACGAAATAGCACTCACTTTCAAAAGACACTGTGTATGTTCATGGGATAGTGTCCTGATTTTTTTATCTCAGAATTTGTCTTATACTCACATCTCTTTCTTGGCTCATCTGAGGGCTCCCTAGTTGTGGTAGCCAATCATTCAGAAGCACTGTGGTGTCACCTCAGAATAACAATTTTGACACTTATGTGTCATGTTCAAGATAAGAAAAGGACAACTTATTTCCAGAATGTGTTTCCGTAATTAGTGGAAACTCAGTTTACCTTAAATTTTCAGTGAAACTAGATAATTTTATTTTAAATACTTTTACAATGACAGTATTTAAAGTCATGAGATAAATGTCTGTTAAGTGGCTTAAAAACTGATTTTCATGGATTACTTTTCTTCCTGCACAAAAAATAAGCAAAAGGACAAAAACAAAAAATAACTTGTTTTCTAATGACATATTCTTATTCTTTCATTAAGAGGTTGGGCAAAATCAATATGTAATGCTAAAATACTTTTCAGTTTGAATGTCCTTGTCCGGAAGATGGGTAAAAAACATATTTGAATATATTACCAAAAACATCAGTCTTGGGTAGGAATAAATTTGTATTTTTGATCATAATTTGAGTAATCAGATTCACTCCTGGGCTGGGTACACTGAAAGATTCTTTGCATAGGAACTTGACCCAAGACACTTCCTGCACATGTAGGAAGTGTTAACATCCTTCACTGGACTCCATTAGCAACAGAGTTGAAGTCTTCTATAGTTTGGACACATGTCTCTGAAAGACCTGTGTGTGAAGGGGAGCCAGCCTGTGACACCCACTCCTGGGGGGCAGTAAGATCTCTAAAAGCTGGGGCTAAATGGGAGGAAATCAAATCACCGAAGCATGCCCTTGAAGGGGCTACTGGAATCTCATCATTCTTTTCTCTGTCTTTTAGATCCTATTCATGAAGTGAATAACTTTTTCATTCACCTGTGTTCTACTGTGCTGCCCCTCCACAGGCTAAGATTAATGGGAACAGCTGATCAAGAACTGAAACTGTGAGTCAAAATAAACCTTTCATCTTTTAAATTGGTTATCTCGTGTTTTGTTACAGTGAAGGGCAGCTGATTACACAGACTACTTTTGCTTGATGATAGTACTTGAATTACTAAGACAGCCCATCCACTAGGTGGCAGAAACCTAAATTGAATTCTTGCATCACAACACTGTGAAAGATTTTTCCTCCATTTTACAGGGATAAAAATTAAGTTCAAAAAAGTTGTAAAACTGGCTAAATGACACCTTTTGTGCATAGTGGAATTTGTTTTATATCACACTGACAGTGAAAGCCAGGCTTGGCTGGACTGGATTTTTGCATACGTGGTGTTATTGTGACTCCACCCTCTGCCAAAATTGGGACTGCCTCTTCAATCAATCTACAACCACCCGCCTCTGTGCATGCTTTAACCAATCCACAAATGACTCGACCTGTATGTTTATACCCTTGACCGTTTACTATATAAATGACTGCATTTTGCATTAAAATTTGAAGTGTTCTAGAAATGCTCCCCAGAGTGCACGTGGTGACTCTGCACACTCATCGTACTGGTTCAAGTTCCCACGATCCCCCAAAGCACAACAATATCACACAAGCCAACTATTGCATAACTTTCTAAATACAGTTCACACAGTACAAGAAAGATCGTATTTTCTTCCTTTTCCTTCAAACATTGTGTTGAAGAACTATGTTTTCATAATAGATGGTTAACCATATGTGTCTGGAGGACAAAATATTGCGTGGGTTGCATAGAATAAATCACATGCTTAATCATTTGAAGAAATATTGAATGGATGACATGGCATGAAGCTTTTTGCCAGTGTGTGGTACATTTTATTAATTTTTATTAGTAGGTACTTGAAGTAAATAATAAATGCATTCATCACGGAGTTGGTTCATGTGCAGAACACATCTTAATGTTAATCTTAATTCTTTTTATGCTCTCTTCCTCTACCTCCCCAAGGCCTCTACCTCTTGTTCACCTTTCAATTGTCAAAGATCTAACTCCTGATTTCCACTTTTTAAATTTTGTTCTCTAAGTGAACTTTGGGTTTCTCATATAAGAGGAATTATGCGGTATTTAAACTTGTGTCCCTAATTAGGGTTGGGGTTAGGGAATATAAATTGTGTTTTAATTTTGTTTAAAAGCAACAGATAAATATTTTGAGAAAATATTAAGATGTGTCCTATGACAATGACTCAATATAATGAGCATAGGAAAGAAACACATCTTGGATTCTGTAAATTTCAGCAGAGGCAAAATTATCTTTACAGACATATTCAACTTCGTTTGCAGTTTACAGACATAACACATCACAAAATTATTTAAGAAAAGTCATTACACTTTATTCTTTTAAAATGATTCATTTGAGGACATTATAGAGATTCTTTGTCATGAAGCCCTCATTTAGAATTTTTATTTTGAAATATCATAGTATAAAATAAATACTGTCCAGTGGAACAATGTTTATGTTTCCTAAAATTAGAACATTTTTAAAGTTTCTAAAGCTCTCTAGGTGGAAATAATTTGAAATTGAGTTATACAAGGCACTGTAGTTTTACCAATATTGATAAAATAAGAGTTTCCTTGAGATAAACTAAAACTCAGTCTTATTTCAGTTATGATTACCCCGTAGCTACTATATAATAAATGACATTAGTTGTATTTTAGAAAAATAAGAAGAACATAATGAAGCATCTACTTTGGACTGATTTTCAACTCAGACATTTTTACTTGGCCGAAAAAGTAGAGGAAGAAAATATTCAGCCCACATTTGATAAAATGTTAATCTACAACTTCTTTATAAAATTGTTAATATTTGTTGCAGAAAGTTAATATTTGCAGTTTCTCTAGTCAGCAGTGTGGTTGAAGAATAAATTTATCTTGCCTCAGGGTGCAGCTATTTACATTAGACACTGGTCATGCACATGAAACATTTATTTTTCATTTTAAGATAGAATTTGTTATATGGGATATGTGAAAAAATTTTTCCTTTAAAAAACATTTTCTTTTCTTTTATAACTATGAACGTGTAAGGTTTTGCTATAAATTAAGTGAGCCAGTGTTTAGTCCTCTTGCATTATCTTTAGGCACAACTATTTTATTAGCATAAACCATTTTAAAAGAGTTATATAAATTAGGAATGGGCATGAGGTGGAAGCGTCCTTCTCAGGACTCCTGTCTCCTGTCCCTACTCTGTTCTGGAGAAATGGAGCTTGTCACTCTTTGTTGTCTACTGAGTACTTTCTATTGTCAAAACAGAGAGATTTTAGTGAAATTATTTACCAGAACAAATAACTTTCCTGAGGTATTTTGTTTCATAATTCCTGTCAGAATTTCATACAAAGTCCTTGGACTCTACTTAATTCATTGAAAACTTCGATTGGCACTTTCAAAATTTTTCAGACTGAAAGGGAAGCCCTATTGCATCCATGATTAAATTAACCTTTTGCCGGTGATTTAGTTCAATAGTTCCAGGGCCTACCTCTCAAGTACCAAGTCATGAGTTGATATCCAGTACCAGAAAAAAACAAAACTCAAGAAAATATCAAATTAAGCTGGATCCACAAGGCTTCAGAATGACGGGAGGTCTCTAGGTAGAGAGGGGCGATGGATTAAGTATCTAAAGCCATGTACACACCACTCACGAGACTGACGTCTCTGCGAAGTCTGTCTCCCCTTCCCTTTGTGACAGTGTGAGGATATTCTGTTGCTGCTTAGTCTTTGTGGTTAATTTGATTTTAACCTGTGACATTCCAGGGTCCTCATACATTTGAGTTTCTTTTAGAGATAGTAACAATACAGCAGTAGTAAGACCTTCCTACTGGAAAATAAAGAGCACAGATAGGACGTACACTATAATTCAGAGATAACCAATGATTTCTTATAATAAAAATCAATTAACAAGAAGATCTTCTAAGGGGAAAGGGAGTTGAGGGGTCTGGGTGCTTTTTGCTGTTCTTTATCTGTTTTCCTTCATTTTCTTTTGCTTTAACAAAATGCCTGATGCTGAGTAATGTACATAAAATCAGCAACCCTGATTGTGTGAAAAGCCAAGGAATTCCTTTTGTGTAAGGGAGAATAGACAAAAATAATATATAATGCATCTTCAGAGAACAACACTCTTCTGAAGGAACAGAAGGATCCATTTCTACAGGCTCAAGGATGAGTCTTTAGCTATAGAATGGAGTACATGTGTTTGATGGCTAAGTATGTGTTGACTTGCCTGGGTCTTGGAATCCCCATATATTTGACCAGGAATTAGCTTTGGGTTTGGCTGTGACAGTGTTCTAATGAGATTAGCATTTGGATGGAAGGATTAAGTGAGGCAGGTTGCCATTCCTGTTGTGAGTGGGCATCTTCCAACCCACTGGAGACCTGAGTAGAACAAAAAGCCTCAGGAAGGGAGAATTTGTTTCTTAGTAGATCATATATAACTTACTGGTGTAGTTTCTCTAGAGAATTCTTATTAGTGCAACATTAATAATGACAGAAATCAATTAATCAAGCTGTAAACACAGAGAACAGCTCTAGGCATCATCATACATGTTTTTCTCCTCAGCTACAAGAAGAGTTAGAGAAGCATTTTAAACAGTGTAAAGGTGGGGCTAAGAAGGAGTAGAGGAGGTGGTGAGAAAGAGCAAACATTTGCAGCATACTGACCAGGGTTCAAATTCTGACTTTGTCGTCACCTGCTGTGAGACCGTGTGCAGGCGATCACAGCCCCTTGCGACTCACTTTCCTCATATCTTTCTCTCGGTAGTAGAGGCAAAGAATAGCTTCTGTAGAAGTTTCAGAAGCTTTTAAAATACATCCAAGATAAAGATGTATATCATGATACAGATCTAGAACATCTCCCAAGCCTCATATGTTCGGGGCTGGGCTTTTGGAAGATGACTGGTCACTGCGCGCTGTGCTCATCTGATGTGTTGTTAGGAGTTGGTTTGATGAAGGCGAGCTGGGATCTGACCTGGCAGGTGCCCCTTCTTGTCCTGGTTTCTTCCTTCCCTCGCTGCTTCCTCAATGCCGTGATTTAAGCGGTTTCTCCTGCCCATACCCTTCTACTACACCTTCTAGGCTGGGAGTTGCTCCTCCACAGATGAAACCTCTACAAACTGGGACTTTAATAAACCTCTTCTCCTTTACATTCTGGGTAGTGCATATTGTGGTTCAGTCACAATAAAGTGAATAAGAATCAGTATTGTCACAAAATGCGATCATTATTGTCAAATACCCAAACAAGTGTATGATGTGATACACTGATTATGTCGTGGGTTAGACAGAGAAAGCCAATTTTCATTTTTATTTCTGTGTTTACTTGCTCTACATGAAGCCTTCTCGGTGGGAAGGAGGAAATAAGTTCCTTGGTGAACGTATGCCAACAACTCATCCTTATTCCTGCTCTGAAAGGCAACAAGGTGAAGACCTGTAAATATCATCATTTCTGAAGTATTTAATTATTCATTAAGTAATATTTTCATTGATGAAGTATGCATCTTATTTCCTTTATTTCATTTTTGGCCCACACATTTAATTGTTGGGCTTAATGATAATCACTTGATAATCACAGTATTTTGGGATTAATTATGTCATATCAAGTCATTAGCCATTATTCAGCATAAAACTTATCAAGTTTATGCAGACACAAGCCCATATCTCACCTGAAACACTTCCCTCCTTTTCTTTACTGTTTTTGTCATTCTTTTCTTCCTTCCTTTCTCTCTTTTTACTTCCTTCCTGCCTTCCTCCCTCCTTCTCCCTTCCTTCCTTCTTTTCTTCCTTCCTTCAACATTTCAAAGGTTATATTGATGGTTTATTTGCTCATCAGTTCTGGTGTCTCAGAAGCAAGAGTACCTACCGCTGCCTCTTCCCCTTATGTCCTAGGCTCAGCCTCTTCTCCCACATTCAGTGTCCTTGGTTTATCATTTACTAGTCTTTCCAGCAAAAGGGGCACTGAAGTTGTTCAACAATATTTTTTAAGGCTGGCTTCTTACCACCTGGGTAACTGTGTATGCAGCATAATATTATTTATAATAATTTGAGTAAGTATTAATTTCTTTAAAATTGTTATTTTCTGGATCTGATATTTGTCAAAAAGATGTTGTGTGATAGAAGGCCACATGATTGCTATTTAAGAAGATTTAATCTTTTTTTCAGCTCTAATTTACTATTTATTTCCAGATAAAATCCCCCAATGAACTTTGAAGAATAGTTTCAACAAGGAATGGGCCCAGATACTATTGAAAAGTTCATGTAACTCTAAATTTTCAGATGCACTTCTTATAATGTGCTATGATGCTTTACTCAATGTTTGGCTCAAATCTTTCCACCAATAATCTTTTCACAATTAAGAAAAAATCCTTTGGTTTATCGCCTGCTGAAGAGAATGCAATAAACATCTATCTATGTTGAATGCAAGTTTGAATGCCTTTTTCCACATATTTTTATTAGACACTGTATATAGCTATAGTGCTGAACACAGAAAATCACATTTGCCAGTTCATTTCTAAGCTGGTATTAATATCATTACAGAGTAGATGGTGTGAATAAGATACAGAAAACAGTGACATGTTAGAAGTATGGATGAAGGTGATGAAAGACATAGCAAGAGGCCAAGTTTAGGAAATGGTAAAGACAAGAAGGATGAGTTTGCTGTGCTGATGCTCACTAGGGCTGGATATCGTGTTCAGCAGGGTTTGGAGGGTGTACCTAGGCAGGGAGTCAGTGTACTACAAGAATACACTAATGCCCACCATGGAAAGAGGTAGGATTGATGACACATATTTATCATCCTAAGGCCAGAGTCTTTGATCAACAACCTAACTTCTTCCTCAGCACAAGGAGATATCCAGCCTAACTGTATACAAAACATCAGTGTCTTTCTGGCATAAAAAAATATATATATAATGAGAATTATAGTAAGTCAAGGATATTGATTCATATCTTAGTGTCTCATATTTTAAGCAGCTCCATACAGTCAAAGAGATTCAAAGGTCTTTGCTTTTAGCTGAAGAGCTCCAGGTGCAAGGAGCTCTTGACCTCCCACTTCAGATAGCTTCCATTACAGGGAAAGTCTTCTTTAGGAAGAACTGTAACTTTCATTCCTTCTTGCCAACTCTGTTTTCTCAGGACACACAGAAATAGGT
Source organism: Petromus typicus (assembly GCA_004026965.1). Classification (NCBI taxonomy): domain Eukaryota; kingdom Metazoa; phylum Chordata; class Mammalia; order Rodentia; family Petromuridae; genus Petromus; species Petromus typicus. Next base: position 66,617 of record PVIR01000456.1, read on the forward strand.
CAGGTCTTTGAGTGCAGAACAATTTTCAGATATTCAAAGCCACTCGGCTCCCAGGCAGGATGTAGCTCATGCGTCTTTTCTCTCATATGTCATGGCCCACATCTGTTCTGAAGTGCTCTGATAAATCTCACTTTGTTCTGAAATCAACTCAAACCTTTGTGTCCATTTGGAATACTCACTGATTTTAAGACCAATGGCTGTTTCTGCCAACTAACTTGAAATGTGCCGAGCATCACCTCATGGCCAGCCTGTGCTGTCCCTCAGGGTGTCCTCCTAGCTCAGCCAGGAAGCTCCTCTGTTGGTTTGGCTTGGTTTCGATAAATACTTCAGGCCAGTGCCACACAGAGACAATCTATGAGATAATTTTTACCATGACTTTCTGTTCTTCAGTTTGCAAATTCTTAAAATATTACACAAAGTTTTCAAATCCTACAGCAAAAAAAATCATAAAGTTTTTATGCATCACATTTTCCCAATTATGTTCTTATACATCTTAAAAAATAAAATGATCGCAACAAAATATAGAAGGTCCTTCTTTGCTAATTCTCATTTCCCTGTTCTCCCAAAGACAACTTTTCTTTGTTTCTTTTAATTTTCAAGCAGCTGTGCAGTTGTGTATTTCTAAAGAGTATGTTATAATGACTCTTAAAGTGTCCTTGTTTTGTCACATTTACATGGTGGCCTTTGACAATATAACAACAGATACAAATTTATCACTATAAAGCACTTCTTCCTTTTTCGTTTCTCCCGTTTTCCCAACAGATATTTGGAAAATATCTGTTGGAAATAGATATATTTATTTATATATTTATTAACTATTAATATTTATTTATCCCCAAATATATATTGTTATTACTATGTATATAGTCCTCATTATAGATACACATTAACTGTAAAAGAAATAATTGTGTTTATTTAATATCTCTTGTGGTCAGCTGTAACATGCCTATAACTAATTAGTTTTATTACCTCTATCAAATTCTTATCATTTTTCCCTAAAATACTCAAACATGTTAATATTCTATGGTGTTAAAAAAGAACTTCCAAGAACTCTCTTTTTGAGAAACTCAGGTCACCTAATGCAACCTGGACTGCTGGGATTTGAGGCTTGTTCCCTGGAGGACATTTCCTAATTCCTGTATCATACCCTATTAATACACTTCTATTTTGGCAGGCAATAGTTCTTCCGGAGATTCTTGAGAACAAATAACATATCATTACATACATGAAATGTGTAGTTTCATATGCCATTGAGAGATAAGGTGAATGCTTAAATCCAGACTAAAATAATTTTATTTCCAATTGTCTCCTATTCCTTCTGTTGAGAGGTATAGTTTCTTTACTCTGTCCATGAATTGAGGCTAGCTTTAGTGACTCATGTGAGCAAAGAAATGTGGCAAAAATATTCTGGAAATGGAAACTAATGAACAAAAACCTTTATGGAAGCTCCCTAGTCTTCTTAAAAAACTTGACCTAAGAGTGCAGTGCCCTGAAAGCCCTGTGTCATAAAAAGCTTTAGGTAGCGATGCTGAAAGGCTGCTGGGAAAGATTCCTGGGCAGCCCTAGAGGTTTCAGCCACAGGCCTAGAGCCCAGTGTTTGAGTGAAGAAGTTATCTTGAGCTTCTGGTCTGGTAGAAGTGACAAAAGAAAGTGAAGAACCCACCTCTCAGCAAACTCGTGACCCCAGACTACCTTCTGCAGCAATCTAGCCAAGGGTGCAGCTATCCTGAAAAGGGAAGAGACCCTGTGGTGCTCTCAAGTAACTTTAGAGGCAAATCAGATGGTTGTTGCCTTTATGCCGCTTCTTCAGGGCAGTCCACCACTTGGCATTGACCAAATTCCTATATCTGAAGACTTCTGCCATTTACTTCCAGGACTGGGAAGCCTGGTGCCCCTAGTTTTGCCATTTTGGACTCTGGTTTGTAGGTTCTTCTCATTATTCTTTTATTTTTCATCGATTGGAGATTCTTGTTGATTTTCTCATCCCATTCATTGTACTGAACATTGGGTGTCTTGTTTCCAGTTGAGGTCAGGTGTTGGCTGGAATTCTGTGCTTAGTTTTTGTTGTTTGTCACCATTTCATATTAGAAATGGAGGGGTGGGGATTTAGCTCAGGGGTTCCAGCACCTGCCTTGCCAGTACAATGGTCCGGGTTGGAGACTCACGCCCACCAGCAATCAGAACCACATACCACAGTGCTGGGTGTGGTGGCTCACACCTGTAATCTCAGCACTTGGGAGGCAGAGGCAGGAGGACTGCTGTGAGTTTAAGGCTGAGCTCAGGGCCAGCCTGAACTACAAAAGCAAGATCTTGTCTAAAAAAAAAAAAAAAAAAATTAGAAATGGGCATTCATTCCTTTCATTTTGTGATGTCAATTTGGAAAGGAAAAGTACTCACCCTTGCACTTCCTTGTTTGAGCTTTTGAAGATGCTGTTTGGTATGATTGGTACAGCAGCCTATACATAACCCACATCCTTTATCAAACTCATTGCTCTCTTTGTGTTGGCTCAGTTCTCTCCTTTTCTCTTTTCTTAATGCGAATCCCATTAGTCACAAGGCACAAGTCCTGTGTCCTTCAGAAGACTGCCTAATCTTCTGTTTCTATTTTTATTTCTCTCATCTTTTTGACAGTTAATATTTCATATTTATCATTGTTAAATGCATGGAATAATCAGTTTTAGATCACTGATTCCCAGTATAGATATAATAGAAGCCAAATAATTGGTTTAAATTCCAGGTAGTCAAATTAACAAAGAGATAGGTGTAATCAATTTTAATAATGTATTCTGTTTAAACCAATACATCTAAAAATATTAAAATATCATTTGAATGCATTATCAGTATAAAATATCAATGGGAGATTTTACTCTGTTTGGTGCAAAGACTTCAAGATGTAATATGTAGACTACACTTACAGAACACCTCATATTGTGTCTTGATAGAGGTGTTTGGTCACACTGGATGGGACATCAGCTAAGTGTCTTTATTTGGAAACTAGAGTAAGTTGTACTGCGAGTACATTTTATTCACATGTGTCAATTTTCCTCTCGATTTTTAAAATTAATATTAACTCATACATTATGAAATCTTTACTACATGACAGCATGCATTTTTGACCTTGCTGCTTTTGACTTTATCAAGTGTTGCTAATTTCTTGGGTCTCCTTAGGGTTTGGCATAATGTTACCAATATTGTGGGCGTTTGAAAACTGTTGATTCTCCCTCAGTCTCCATCTTGTTGATGTTAATTTCTATTTTCATTTGACTTTCTTTATATTCTCCTCTTTTCTAAGGAAGTATTCAGATGATTGAAGCCACATGAAAGCATGTGGGCTGTCTTGGTAATTGTAGGACTCAGACTATCTGATAACACCAAATTTTAATTTCACAAGTACCATAGTCTTCATAGAGGTACTTCTGACTGAAATGCAGTGGCAGCTTCTCCAGAATGCAAAGTGGCTTTGAAATTTCCTCAGGAAATATCTGGAAACACTATAAACTTAGGAAATACACTTGGTGAGTTATTTTAAAAGATATGTAAAATCAAGCTCCTACCTGCTCATAGTGAGAGTAATAGATTTGACTCTAGTAAAAAACTCTTCACTCAGACACTACGTTCTTCTGACTTTCAGTCCTTGTTATGTTCTTTGGTGCAGTATGGGTGCCATTGCCCAGTGCAGAAGAGCTTTATCTCCATCAGGCTTTTGGAGTGGGATGAGACTGTGTGCCTCCTGTATGTCTAACTTTTAACCACATTTTAGAATAAATTTACTTTTAAGCATAGCTTTAAAATATCTACCCACTAAGTAACCAAAATGTTTTAATTTTTAAAGTAATGTACATTATAAAAATGTATTTAAAATGCTCTTGGACAGGATCATTAAATGTTCTACTTATATAATTTTAAACTCATTTAATTGAAGTTTAATTTTATGGAGTTTTAAAGTAGTCAGGGACATGATGTGATTGCAAATTGTTCAAGCCTCATTTTCAAACCCTTTATCAGAAGACTTGTAGAAGTGAAGGGAGTTTACAAGTAGGAAACTTCAATAAGCTACCTAATTAGAGCCAGAAACCAGGAAATACAAATTGCCAAAGGCTAAAAAGAAGGAAAGGTTAATCTACTCAAATAGCAGTAATTGGTGGTGTGGGTCACTAAGGGAGAAATGCTAATTTGTACCCACCATTTTGGAGGAGTCTGCTAAACTAATGTATTGATGTCTTAATATATATATATTCTTGGTAAATTGTCTCTTCTCATAACTTACTTTGAATATTGTGTAGTGTTCCACTGAAAGTGAAGGGAGTTTTTTTCTGACTTGAAAAATATAAATTAAACCATCAGATAGCCAGGTATGTATCATCCCCAAATCAAAAATAAGTGATTATTTCTCTAAGAAGCACATGAAGAAATGTTCAACATCACTAGTCATTCAAGATATGCAAATTAAAATAACATTAAGATTTCATCTCACTCCACAAAGAATGGCTGCTATCTCAGCCATTAGCCAGCAACAAATGTTGGCAAGGCTGCGGAGAAGAAGGAACTCTTCTCCACTGTTGGTGGGAATATAGACTCGTACAAGATCCCTGTGGAGATCAGTTTGGAGATTCCTCAAAAAACTACAATTAGAGGTGCCTGCTATTCCTCTGCTAGGTATATACACAAAAGAATTAAAAGATCCATATCACAGTGACATATGGGTACCCATGTTTATAGCAGCTCACTTCGTGACTGCTAAATCTTGGAAACAACCCAAATGTCCATCAACTGGAGACTAGATAAAAAAGCTGTGGTTCTTCTACACAATGGAGTATTACTCTGCCAAAAAAAGGATAAGTTTCAATTATTTATACTTAAATGGATGTACCTTGAGGATATCCTCATAAGTGAAATAAATAGGTCACAGATGTGTAAATATCATATCTTTTCTCTGGTATGAGAAAATAAAGATGTAAATGAGTTCTAGAATGTATGTATGTATATTATGTATTGTAAAATAGAAAATACTCAAAGCAAAATGGAGTGAAGGGGGAAAATAATGAGATTATAACAAAAAAGAAAGGAAACAAAATTTATGTATGTATAGGGTGGTAGGGTGTGCTGGTTTAGGGAAAAAATGAGAATTGAATTGTGTCTTATATTGGTACAAATTCTTATTGTTGAGTGCAATCATGATGTGTATATGTAATGTAACCAATAAAGATTTCAATTAAAAAAATAAATCATTACTTCTGGTGTTAGTTCAAACTGCATGCTTTAACTAAGGACTACATTATAACTAATACCGGAGGGCTTGCAAGCAGAAATTTATTTCTTATGTTTTTGGAGGTGGGAAGACTAAGACCAAGGCATAAGCTGATTTCTCTCTGGTGGTTGACCAGTTCCTGGCCCAAAGAAGATTATTAAATAACTGTAGAGTTAATGAGAGAAAATATACACAACATATACAACTTATTTTGGCTCTTGTTTTCACGGGTTTCGGTCCATGGTCAGCCAGCACCAAGGGAGAAGCATCGTGAAAGAAGGCACAGTGGAAGACAGCCACTCACCTTCCGATATCTGGGAAGCCGAGACAGTAAAGTACAGCCAAAGCTACAGAAACGACCTTCAGAGTCTCCACTCCACCCACAGTTTGTTATTCTTCATCACAAAAATATCACCATTTAGTGACTATATTTTCTTTACTTTTTCCTCACTGATATTGGTCAGTTTAACTTTTCCTTTTCAGTTCAGTTCCCCAACTGTTATTTCACTTCATAGAGTCTCTCTGAACATGCCCACACACTGGACTATTGGCTATACAACTTTTTGATATTATTTTACTAAAAATAGATATGTTTTCTTTAGAAATTTTATTGGAAGAGTCCAACTTTTAGAATGTGTTATTTGCATATTATAATTATGATGAGAGAGAGCTTTGGACAATCGTATTTATTTGACTTCTTTTATAGTATACATCTTGACCTTGATGTGTCCACATCATTCAGTTTAACGTGTACTTAATAATATGCTGTCAGAAGATGAAGAAGGGACAACTTAGTACACAGACTCATTTTTTAATTTCTTATAGGATCCTTCTACACATAATCCAATTTTATTCTTGATACAACCATTCAGGACTACCTAGTATTATTCCTTCCCCACAAAAGTATTGAGCCTGAGAAGCAGAATTATTGCCCAGCGAGAAATGTCTGCCTAGAGCCTCAGCGAGGCCTGGAACTCGCTTCATGAGATCCAAGAGGCCATGCAATTCAGGATCTCTCCCAAAGAACTCACTCAATTAAATCAGCAAATGTTTACTGAACACTCACCCAGTGATGGGGAGTAAGTTAAGAACTGGGGGTTCAAGATGAATAAGAAATTCTGCTCGCCTCAAGTAAAGTGTAGATTACTATAGGAAATGGCCTTGTAAACAAGCTCGTTAAAGTCAGCACAGGGAGTGATATTACTAAAGAATGAACTGCGTGCAGAATGAGGAGGAAGGAACAGAACTCACCAGGGCCATCAGAAAAAGCTTTTTATCAAGTCCAGTTAAGACATAAAAAAGATGTTGTGTGTGCTAATGAGATGGGCAGTGGAGTGCGGAGAAAACAGAGCCTGAAATACTCCAAGAAAAAGAACACTTTGCTACCCTGAGAGACTCAGCTGTTTAGAGAAATGAGATTTTCAGTGCTACCAGAGCAAAGCCAGACAAGGCAGGAAATACTGGGAATGGCGGGGATCCGAGTGTTCCTCTCAACCAGGGTCAAATTTCTTTATTTATTTAAAGGGATTTACAGATAATCTTTACTGAAAAAAGAACTATTATGGCATTGCTTGCTTTCTGCACTTAATGATTTGTTTCAACTTCAAATATGTATAGCATTTCTTTCTCAGCACAACAGAACCTTTAGAAAAAAATCTACCCATCGTGTTCTGGAGCTTAGCTTGGTTCTGATCTTACCTGCTTCAAACACGTTAGAAAAATATTCTTTTTTGTGTGTGAAACAAATAGTTTCAGTGCATATTATAAAATCAATGTAGCTTTATAAAATGTTATCTCCCATGATTCCTCTATCAATGTTGAAGTCTTGGATAAAATATAATTCTTAATAGGAGTACTTTAAAAGTGTTTTTTTCTCTACATATATGTAAGCAGATGTTTTTTAATTTTATAAGTCTGCATTCCTTATTTTTTTAACAAAAAAGGGAAAGAGGCATCAAAATGTTCTATTGGGTAGGCAGCAGGTTCGGACACGTACTTTTGGCAAATTTCAGGCCATGGAGAATTTTTCCCTCCTTAGTCAAGGTGCATAGTGCTGCTCTGTCCAAAGTCCTTAATCTTTTCCTTTCACTCAGGGCTGAGACTGAGTTCTTTCGGCTTATTTAAAAATATAAAGAGGAAGAAGGAGAGTAGAGTTCAGTTTTTCTCAGCATCTCCTCGTATTTGACTCCATGCTCTACTCACACATAGAAGGAAGCAGGCCACCCATTTCCTCTCCTCTCGGCAAGAGCAAGTCAGGCTTTATAACTATGCATCTCTCTAAGTTCAGAATGTTTAAATGTCATCTGTGCTTGGTGAAACAACCACTAGCTTTTCTCATGGTTCAGCTCTGATGAATCACTCTTCTGTTCTGCTGTCAAAGATATTTATGCCAGAAGGATAATTAAAAAGAGGTGAGAGACTTAGAAAAGCCCAAGTACTGTGGTTTTAAGGCATTTCAGGTGTTGCGGCATAATTCAGTGTCTTCACGCACTGCTTCTTGCCTTCTCTAATGAAATAGCTTTTATAATTCTGTACCTAAAAACTGAAATGCCATCTTCAATCCTCCTTTACATCTTAGGTAAGATGTGGATATGAATCTTACTCCACTTAATCCCTTTCACCCGTGAGCAGTGACAACAGACTTCTGTGCAACAAGAGCGCCACCAAAGAACCAGGTGGGCTGGAGCATGTGCCCTTGTTTCTCTGTCACAGTTGAGACTCCTTGAATTGACTCCATTGACAGCTATAAATCAAGTCCAAAGCTCACAGGGAGAATTGGGACAAATCACTGGAGTCTCCTTCAGGCAGTGATTTCTGCAGAAAGAGCCAGAAGCCTAGGTAGAAACTTCCCAAGCACAGCTGTAGATTTTCTGCATTATCCTGCCTAAGGTAAGAGTAGCAGGGGTTTCTCAAGCTCAGTGACAATGAGGTCATCCTTGAAGATGTAACTGTGGTACGAGTGAACACTTTGCTATCTCCTTCAGACATTATATGCTTATATCATCTGAAGCCAGCCACTAAAATAGGTACTCCACTGTACAAAATAGGGGCCAGATGTAAGTTGTGACCACTACATTAAGAATTATGGTGGCTCCAGGGTTACATAGAAACAAACACCTCTGTCTTCATTGAGAGTATCTATCGTTCTATATGATAATATCTTAGGAGTCAAATATCCCAAGTTCATGGCCCCAAAACACTGAGGAATGAAGTTGTGAGTGAAAGGAAGAAGTGTGGAGAGTTTTATTTAAAATAAGGAAAGCAGAATGCCTCCTGGATATGATTACAAGTACATACACTTAGTGTCAATCCAATGGGGACACAGGTCATGTCGTAAGGCTATATGGAAAGATCAAAGACATTTTGGGGAAGGGATGGGTCCAGATACTCTGGTAACCCACCAAGGTGACTGATTCCTATCTGGATTTAATGCTCTTGATGGTATTAAATTATTTTACAATATAAAAAATTATTTTTTATGCCTTAGGGAGGCATGTAGGCTTGGATATGGTATCATCTTATTACTGATCTTCTTCAGATACACATCCAGCCACAATTCTGATGTCTATTTTTCCCTGTGGACTTCCCCGAGAGCCCAGTTCTTCTGTATTTCTATCCACTTTAGGTTCCTGTAATAACTGTTATAATTAAGCGAAAATTGGATTTCTTACTAACAAACAGCATGCTCTTGAACTTCACCTGTTGTCCAGAGGTAAAAACCTCAAAAATAATTAGAGCTAAGATGATTATGACGAATGCTGCCTAAATTTTTCGGACTACTACTCTTTTAAAGCCAATATTCAACAAAATTTTAAGTTTGGTCTTTGCCGAAAACATGATTATAAAATGAAGCTTAACAGTCCATGCCAACCTAATGTTGTCTTCTTTTTGGGACTACCCAAGAATGATGGTTTATCAAGTGACAAAGCCCATGTTGGTTTATCTCCTTTGGATGAGAGTAAGAGTTTAGATTTCCACCTAGGTAGAGTCAGTGCTCCCACTACCCCAGCCTGAAGCACTGGCTCCGTGCAACCCTGAAAAATAAGTCATTAGAGTCTTTTGGAGTTGAGGTCAAAGAGATGAGGTAAAATAGAAGAAATAGAAATGGGTAGAAAGGAGATAAGGAAATAGGTAGAAGGGAGATAAATAGGTAGAAAGGGGAAAGGAGATAGTTATAAAGGATATTTCTTTTTTTGTTTGTTTGTTTTTTTTTTAATTATCTTTATTGGTACATTAAATATACACATCATGATTGCACTCCATAATGGGGATTTGTACCAGTATAAGACACAACTTAATTCTCATTTTTTCCCATAGCCCCACCCACCCTACCACCCCCCCATATATATAAAATTTGTTTCCTTACTTTTTTGTTTCAATCTCAACATTGTCCCCTTTTCTCTGGTATGAGAAAATGAAGATGTAAATGAGTCCTAGCATTGTATGTTATATATTGTGAAATAGAAAATGCTCAATGTAAAATAAGGTGAAAGGGGACAATGTTTTTTGTTTTTTGAGACAAGGTCTCGCTTTGTGGTTCAGACTGGCCCTGAGCTCAGCCTCAAACTCATATCACAGCGATCCTCCTGCCTCTGCCTCACAAGTGCTGGGATTACAGGCATGAGCCACCATGCCTGGCACTGTGGTATGTGGTACTGGTTGCTGCTGAGTGTGAGTCTCCATGCCCAGTATGGTATGTGGTTACTGGAGATTGAACCCGGGTCCTTGCGCTTGCAAGACAGGCACCAGAACCACTGAGCTAACTCCCCGGCCCATAAAGGACATTTCTATATCGTTCCTTTCCTTGTAGTAAAGTATTATTCTTTAGCTACCAGTCTAGAGTCTTTCCATTGCCTCCCAACAATTTTTCTCTTAAAAGCTATATTTTTAAGAAAGTGGCAAGTTAAAGGCAAATACTGCCTAAGTTTATTCATATTGGTATTTCCCACATTACTTGTCTTTCAGGCCTATTACATCCCGAATCCTGTAAAGGTGCTATAGATCCATAAGTAGGCTGGTTGATACAGGGAAGGCACCTGGTCTTAAGAAATGAACAGTTTGAGAGAGTGTCATTAGACTTGTTCCCTGGGGCATAACCTGGGGGGCTCATCTCTTGCTGGTGTTTTCTGCCCTGGCCTATTAGAGTCAGTCAACCGTAGCCTGAAACCTTTGAGCCAAATGCAGTCTTTCTCTTTTAAATTTTGTGTCTCAGGTATTTTGTCCTAGCAGTGGGAAAGTTGACCCACACAATAAAATGGGGAAGTTGAAAGTGACTAAATGATATTCTTTTTCTGGTTTGACAACCATCTCGAAAAGTGTGTAGAAACATGAAATCTCAGCATCTTCTCCAAGTTATTTCCCAACCTGAGCACCTCCAACATAGTCTTAACATTTTTATCTTCAGTTTTACTTAAAATTTAGAAACTTTCTGCTTTTAGCTTCTAAATTCTTTTTGCTTGATTTTGGGATTTGATATTAACTCACCTGTTAATCTGTTGGCCTCCATGGAGTTCAACTCAATTAATTTTGACATTGGTTCTTCCTGAGACTATAAGCTCACAGTGTGACCATGAGTTATGTGGTTCATTTTCCTGAAACGAGACCATAGAATGAAATTAACCAGAGCATGGTCCTGCAGCTTTAGTAAAGCCAGGTAATTTCCCGATCCCTGATAACATCTGTAGATATTTGCCCTTGGGAGACTGTCAGTGTTCAGATGGCCTTATATCAATGACAAAGGCTGGAAGGCAGCAAAATAATGTCCTTTCCCACAGTACGTTGTTCTGTTACTTACTGGGTACTCTTAGAAGTTTGAGATATTATTAATGCTGGAGACAGTTTCTGGAATTGGTGATTAACCAACTCTCTCTCCCCTCTGAGTTCTTGTCCTGCTGCTGAGAAAGTATGAATTCCACAAACAGCAGTAGGTAAGGAACTGAGTATAGTGTCTTAGACAGGACAAAGCCAAGCTGTCACTGCCCAGAAGGACTGCAAGGGGGGTGATGCGTAAGCACCTTCGCGCAGGGGTTTATACACCCTCTGGGGGGATCTTTTGCCGGCCACATGAAAAGGAGACAATGAAACAATGCCATTATCACTTTTATCTAGGGTTCTGACCTCAGTAAGAGCAGACTTGTGTTGCACTGTAATTTCTGCGGGTGGATGTCAGTTTACCCAGGTCCTTGCCTGGGTATTTCCAGCCAGGCGTCTGACTATAGGAGGACAGATTCCTCCGGTCTCTAGTTTCCCAGGGAAGATTCCAGTGAACATCTTTTCCTTGTGTTCCAACTGTCCTGGGGCTTATCTGAATGTACACAGATCCCTATTTCAGCTGCTTACTGTTTTTTACTTATAAATAGGTCATAGCTATTTTTATCACAAATAAGTCATAACTAAGCTTAAGTGATTAGAATGTAGATAAAAAGGCAGACTGTAAAGATCAGGCTCAGGGAGTTTCATTTGGGATCAAGGACACCATCAGCAGCTGGTTTCCAGATCATGTGTGCTTTCTGCTCTGACAGAAAATTGATTTACTTTTGCTAGTGACCTGAGACTTCAGAACACTAATCTTTATACTGTTCCACTCCTGAGAATCATGTGTGATAACATGTCACTGGGCCCAAGTCACTTCTGGATGGACAAATTCAAAACTCTACTATGGCAAAAGCCTCTTACCCTACTGTAGTATATTTAAATATTATTCTAAACATTCCTTTTTCTAGTAATAAAATATTGTAATATTAATTACTTTAAAAATAAAGCCATGTGTGGAACTTATCAGGAAACAGAGTTCCATGCTCTGTTTTGTTTAGGTATTTTCAAACGTGGCCTATCTGGTGGGAAGGAGCTGACTGTGCCTGTGAGGAAAGAACCAGAGGGAAGCGGTCTGCGGCGCAGATTTCCAGTAAGAGATGGCAAAGGAGCCTGTGCCCTCCAGGGGGCGCTGCATGCCCAGTGCAGCGTCAAGGCCTGATCGTGGGGTGCAGTCTCCTTGGAGAGACAACCGCCTTACTCATGCGTTGCTCAGTATTGCATCTCTAAATGCTGCCCCTGTTGTTTTGATGGTCTGTGAAGATATGTGTGTCAAGTCTAGATTTGGAGACCTAAGAAAATTACCCCTTTTCATGTTGAAGCTGGCTGATTGAAGGAGATTGAAAAAATCACTTTCTGCACTCTGTTTTTTTAGATTAACGAATATAATGACAGATAGAAAAATTATTTCCATTGGAACTTTAAGGATTAAAACTGCCCTATTTTATTTTATTTTTTTTTATTTATTTTTTTTTTTAAGGTTTTTTGAGACAGGGTCTCGCTTTGTGATTAAGGCTGGCCCTGAGCTCAGCCTCAGACTCACATCACAGCAATCCTCCTGCCTCTGCCTCCCGAGTGCTGGGATTACAGGCGTGAGCCACCACGCCCGGCACTGTGGTATGTGGTACTGGTTGCTGCTGGGTGTGGGTCTCCACACCCATTATTGTTATGTGGTTACCGGGGATTGAACCCAGGTCCTTGCGCTTGCAAGACAGGCGCCGGAACCACTGAGCTATATCCCCGGCCCCAAAACTGCCCTATTTTAAATTAAGGAGATCTAAAATTTTTCAAGCTTATCAAAACTGCACGAGCAATGAAGAGGTAGAAGTTTATAACCATTTTGGAGCACATTAATTTCTTAACATGAATAATGATTTCTGCTTCATTACTGTTCATGTGATCCTTATGGGAAAAAGGGCAAAAGAATGACTATGGATTGGGATAGTAGCTTTTTAAGGCAACACTGACATTTGTCTGCTTGATTAGCGTGATGAAAATGAATGTTTTTATCGCATCTTTTCTCTGGTATGAGAAAATAAAGATGTAAATGAGTCCTAGCATTGTATGTTATATATTGTGAAATAGAAAATGCTCAATGTAAAATAGGGTGAAGGGGGAAAATGTTGAGATTGTAACAAAAAAGTAAGGAAACAAATTTTATGTATATGGGGGGGTGGTAGGGTGGGTAGGGCTATGGGAAAAATGAGAATTAAGTTGTGTCTTATACTGGTACAAATCCCCATTATGGAGTGCAATCATGATGTGTATATTTAATGTACCAATAAAGATTTAAAAAAAAAGAAAATGAATGTTTTCCTAGTATTGCCCTCACTGTAACCTCTTGTGTCTCAAACAAGAGGCACGATCCCTATGTTTAGAAATTTAATCCAGATCTGAACTATATCCAGAAAAATATTAGTAACATCTCTAGATGTTAGAAAAATTCACCTAATAAAGTTAGAAAAGCAGTGAGGAAAAGAAGATATCAGGCTGGAAATAAATGACAGCCCAAATTATGTAAATGAAGCTATCACTTGTGGTACCTGGAAGATAAAAATTTACATAATGAACTTGTGAGCTTGGGAAAAATGATTTTCACACAGCAAATTTTAAGTTCTACTCAGCTTCATTTTGCTGCCTGTAAAAAGTGAAGAAGACAGAGAAGTAAAGTACTGGAGAAATTGTTTAGTTTGTAAGCAGCATTTAGAGACTACAAGGACTGTTTGATTGGTTTGAAAGTTAAATCTTTCCAGAAAGGAAAAGAATTTCATGTAAAATATGGCTTAGGTTAGAGATCAAATAAAATATTTAATGTAAACTCTTCCTCACAATATTTGAAAAATTTGCATTGTTACCCTCGTAGACTCTCTCAGGTGGACCAAGAGAACTTTAAGTGTCCAGGGACATCACTCTATAGCTTGGCTGAAGAAGAGGGTCTGACATAAGTTATCTCAGTTCATTCATTCATTATTTATTTTCACTTATGTAATTTCATCTTGGCCTCTGCATCTTAAGAGCCCTTTATTTAAATCCAGTAGAAAGACATACTGTTTCCTGGGTTTTAATTAAAGATCTAGAATTATCTTCCAATGATTCAGTGCTCCGGTATGCTTGAAGGGATTTTTTTCTAGGATCTGTGAACATTTCCTGATTGGTTCCCATGTTCTGCCGTGGGTCATGTGACCCAGCCAATTACAGTTCCCTGGAATTGGTGATTTTCAGGCATTTCTGAGCGACACTGAAAATCAGGAGCATTCAAATAGTCTTTACCCAGGACAACCTGTGAAGAAATAAGGGAGAAGAAATAAGGGAATTTCACTAGCTGGAGAACTGAGTGCAGGCCAGAGAAACATGTTAAGTGTCTCCTCCATCTTCATCGAACCCTGGAGCCTTTTTACAGACTGGCAGCCTGCGAGTTGTACTTTTTCTGTCCACTGTCAGCCCTTAAATATCACACACATCCCTCTCTGAGGCTTCTCACTTCATTTCCTTTTTCTCTCTTTGAGGCAAACACACGTCTCTTTACAAACATTCCATTAGCTTTGATGTTTGTCTCAGTGTTCTGGTACGTATGAAGGCTTTCTCTAAGATCTGCTGACATTTCCTGATTGCTTACTATGCCTGGTTCTGCTTTCCTCCAGGGCCATCATTCTTGGAAAGACATGTGCTTCATCAATATTCTTTAACACTGTGTAGATATGTGGGTGTACACTCAAGCAGAAAGGGAGGTCTATCGACATGAGCAGAATCTCATGCCTTTGCTTTGTCAAGAGCCAGAGAAATTCATGGCAAGCGGAAGAACATCTTAGACAGGCATGCCACACTTTTTGGTTTGGGGCTAATAGGACAAAACTCCAATAATAAACATGGACATGCTCTGGTGAGAAGAGAGAGGTGAGCTATTGAATATATGCTGGGGAGGCACTCATATTTTATCACTCCAGGAGAGCAGACAGTCAGAAGCGTTTTTACCTGAGGCAGAGGCACTGATACCAGTACTCTATATTAGGTCTAGGGAAAGGCATCATTCAGTGTGTGCCTCAGTTTCCTGTTGCTCATCGTAAATACTTTCAGATGACCTTGGATGGTCTGGGCACTTGTGCCAAGACTCCTGTCATGAGTGAATTCTACCTCTAAGCTGCTTTTATAGATAAAGTTGTCCCTGGCTGGTACATGCTTCTAAGAGGACAGGGGTGGGTTTAAATTCCTAGACAACCCAAGGCTGCTATTTTAGCGCTCACTTGTGACTGTTGTCACTGGTCACAGTGTAGAATCACTGTGGCATGAAGGACTACCATCATTGCACTGCAGACTCCCAACTTCTTTTGGATGATCCTTGCCTGACTCACCTATTACAGTGGTGATTATACATGTCAATTTTATAATCCTATTGCCTTCCTATTGCTGTTGTATGGTATTCCCTTCTATGGCAGGAAATTGATTTGAAAGGATGGTTTTTAAACATATGCTATGCAGTTTTTCGTGGTCATCAATTTTATTTCTATATTTATCATGTTTTATAAATAACAAAGAAAATTCACTGCCAGTGTGTACATCTCTAGGTTCCTCATTCTTTAGACCAAGCAAGGAACAGACTAGATAAAGTTTAATCACAGGTTGATCACTTGGCATCCTATGTTCAGCAACACTGGCTCCACCTGTACCCTTCTGGTACTAAGTCATTCTCTCAAGTGCACGTTATGTCACAGAAGTACAGTGGGAAGGTAGATAACTGTCAGTACATTTCATTTCAGAGAATTCTGGATCATGGATTTAAGAACTGTAGATGCTGCTATGTGGAGTGAGACCCTCTCCTCAGTTTTCACACCTGTAAAATGAAAATGCATGTTTAAACTTTTATTTCTAATATTGATTGACTATTGAATTGTATGTCTATGATTTGTTCTGATTGTCTTTGGTAGATTCTGGATGATTTTTATACCAGCGACTTTCATAATCCTGGTGCAAAATATTTGACACCCATAACTCCTAGAAGGAGAGGTTTAATTTAGCCCATGGTGTAGGGGGTTTGATCCATGTTTGAATGCTTCTGAGGCAGAACAGACCTCGTGGAAGAGCATGGCAGAGGACAGCTGCTGACTGCGTGCCATCCCGGAAGCAAAGACAGAGAAAGGAGAACCCTTGGGCAACAGCACATTCATTCAAATCGTGTCCCAGGAACCTGCCTTTGGCAACCTTCTTCTGAACACAAATTTTGTTTTAAATCTGAGAAATAACAACATTTGAGTAATGATTTACCTCTTTTAAGATCTGAAACAGCATGTTTTAAAGTTTGCACATATCCAGAGACTTTGTCTTGAAGAGTTAGACTTTAGGAACAAAGTCTGGTATTTTCATTATTGTAATCATTACCACTGACATCAGCACAATCTCTAAGAATCAGTGCATTATATGTGCCAAATATGGTGGCAATTACAAATTATAAAAACTATAAATTTCTTGTGATTATAAAACAAGAAGCCCTAGATTACTTAAATTTCACAAATGAGCAAAATTAAAATGAGAGTTTGCCCAAGCATACAAACTAGGCAATGGTAGAATCTAATTATCTAATTTAGTCTGAATGCAAAATGTATCTTTCTGCATTGTTTTCTATCTCTTCCTTCATGGACACAACAAATGAGAAAAATTACTGGGCTTTGTGAGAGACATTGATAAGGGTAACAGGACAGCATCTTGTGACTGGCCTCCACTACATTCTTATATCTTCACGGTGGATATTTGAATCCAACCTTGCAGTTTTACCTTCTTTCAGTGGAATAATCTCAAGATAATGGATGTTGGCAAAATCAGGGTTTCAAACTGAACATCTTTTTCCTCAAATGTTCCTTTGTTTAAATCTTTCTTATTATGGAACACCGCTGCTCTGTGCTTCATATTGATGTTAGAATTTTTTCAATTACTGCAGTATATTTACTGAATTGAATATTCTGGTGACTCAGTACATTTTAGAAATATTGACTCAGTAATAGGCACATAAAAAGTCCGAGGTCTGTGCTGACATCCTGAATTTAAAGATAGTATTTGGAACAAGGGATCTTTGCTACTCTTTTTCTTCCAAATTTTTGACAATAGACACCATGGTTTTTATTTCTGAATTTTATTTCTTTGCCAAATCATGGACTGTCTACTTTCTACAGAGAAAAAGTAAAACTATCCTCTATTTGTCCAGGGATCTTTAACTATTTCCCCACTTCCCATTTCTGCTTCAATGTATGCTTTGAGGTTATTTACTTGGATTTTCAGGGGCCAAAAGAGTTTGCATATTTTCTACTACTTGTATATTTATTTAATGTGCTTCCATATATTTCTTTGTAACCTCAAGTTGTACATTTAAAAATTAAAGCCTCTATTTCCCACTGCTTGATGTAGGAAATTCTATAAGTCAGTACTTACAGTGACAGTAATTTTACATGTTGCCATGAGGAAATGTCAAAAGAAGAAATTGCATGTGGGACTGGCTGGTCCTATGGTCATATTAAGGGACCAGGAGCCTGTTGTCTTCCACATCTGTTTTTTTTCTTTTTTTGAGAGAGTCTCACTTTGGTAGTTCAAGCTGGCCCTGAGCTCAACCTCAAACTCACAGTCCTCCTGCCTCTGCCTCCCGAGTGCTGGGATTACAGGCATGAACCACCATGTCTGGCACTGTTGTGTGTGGTACTGATTGCTGGTGGGCATGAGTAACCACAGCCAACATTGTTGTATGTGCTGACTGGGGATCAAACGTGGGCCCTTGCACTTGCAAGGCAGGTGCTGGAAACACTGAGCTAAAACCCCAGCCTCACAACTGGTATTTTACCCTCATGGTGATAAAACCAGAAGAGTTGCAAAAATTAAATTTTGGTCTCTGTATCATAGACAAATATATATGTACATACATATGTATAGTATAAAACAAGTATGAATGAATGTAAACCATGATTTTATATATATATACATATATATATATATACGTATATATATATATATACGTATATATATATATATGTATATATATATATATATATATACGTATATATATATATATATACACGTATATATATACATGATTATATATGACCAAGTCTGGCCTCATGATCTCCTCCTGGCATCAGTCCCGTAAGCATGCACCATTGACCCATCTTGACTGGGCAAAATTTTCTTCATGTCAGCCCATGAGGTTGGCTCGGCCATCTGCTTATGATGGAGAAGTAGCACGAGGCACGGTGCATGCCAGGCTCAAGCATCCAGCACAGCGTTGACTGGGCACAGCCCACAGAGGTGACAGCAGGAGAGAGACTGTGAGTTAGTTCAGATGTTTCCCTTTGGGTAAGGACAAAGCAGGGATGGCTTCTGTGGAAGACGTTGAGATGAGAACTGATCTGTAATGTGCCTTTTCTGGTTCTAGCTACATCATATTTTGATGTTATAAGGATGGGATTGCAAACAAAAAGGCTAATCCAGGAAGACTGTTCTGTATTCCCTGAATACTTATGTTTTATAACACCATACTTTAAGTATTCCTCCTACACAAACTCTATGTGGCTTTGGTACCCTAATTTTTACAAATGGTTAGGCAATAGGACAGATACTAAATCTACATAATTTTAAAATTTGCATTTTCTAGGCACATATTGCACTGTCTAGGAGGGGAAAATATTATTTTGTTCCATTTTTAGATCCAGCTTTACCGAGTGGTATTTTCTCATTTAATTTATTTGTTTTCTTGTATTGGTTTAAGGGTGTCAGGGCTTAGTTTAAATTAGTTTTTCATGTAATGAAGATTACAGTGTGGATTACTTTATTTCAGTGAAAAAAGGAGAAGGGCAAAGTTGGAATGAAATTCAATTGAGGGCCCTTCCAACAGAGGACCTGGGGAAGTAATTCAGGAGGAGCTAGTTTGCTTGTTCATTTGGGAAGAAGAATTTCCTTGCCGCATTATGCTTAATGATTTTCCTGCTATGCAGGGGATCTTGCAAATTTCTACCTAAGCTAAGCAAAACATAAAGCAGGAGAGGGCCGACATTCATGATGAAGCATCTAAAATGCACGCATCCCACTTTCACCAGTTTCAAAATTAAAGTAATGGAAGCTGAAAAGTGATTCATTTCTCTGTACCTAAACAGCACTTATTTTATTTACACCTGCTGCTTTCAAGACAGCTCCTACGCTTGTATTATTTGGTGTGTCCCTCACCTCCTTCATCAGCTAGTCAGCCAGCCAGTTCGCTGTTTTGCTGACTTCCATTTCTCATGCTTTCTCCATTATTTTTCACCTCTAGGAGATAAGCCTTTGGAGAGGATAACATCTAACCTTGAACTAGTCCAATGGCCCATGGAGAAGTAATTCTCTCACTTATTTTCTTTATGGAAGCAGGTGTAATTTGATACGTCTTCTGGAAGCTACACCCTCACTTCCTCATCCCACACGCAGAGAGAAAGTGATGCATCTCCTGCTTCGCACCTTAAACAGAAGTAACCTCTTCCCTTTTGCCACTGATCATAATTTACACTAACAAGGTGTGAGCAAATGAGTAGAAAGCATTCAAATTGGAGTTTAAGGAGAATGATCCTTTATCATTACCAGCAGCTCTTCAGTTCTGTGTCCGCAGCAATGAAAAAGGGTCTTCAGGACTCGTAAACAAACCAGCAAATAACCTTTCTAGCAAATGTTCTTTATTATGACTAGCTTGGGGCTAAGCTCGCCATGATCCTGTACACATTCCCATAGGGGGTTGTTTGGAAATCATAACAGGGGTCTGTGGTGGATTTTGAGTGAAGGATGGGAGCCTGGAAGGGAAATTCCTACTGCCAGGAAAAGTTGTCTCCATATATTGTCAAACCAGAGAGGCCACCAGCTACCAGGGTGGATCACGGGAACTGCTGTATGCAGTGGAATTAGTTTAATCAGGTCACAGACTGGAGGGGACAGAAATGAGGGGATGATTCTAAACAAGAGGTTTGCAGAGCATCCAGTGTTAGGCATTTGTCCTTAAAAACAGCTGAGGTTAGAGCAAGAGTAGATGGCAAGTCCGTGCCCCTGGATGGGACAGACTGAGGCCCGGAGAGAGTCTTCTAACTGGTATTTGTGAAGCTTCAGAATCTGAGGCAGAAGACAGACTTGAGACTTCCTCTCTCCAGGTCTGAAGAAAAATATTTTTCACCTGGAATGAGAAGTTTTGCAATGTCCCCGCAAGATTTTTTTTCTCATCTCATGCACCAAGGTTTGAGATTCATGGTTTGTGATGAAAGGAAATGGGAAAATAGGTCATATGCTCCCTCTGCTTCTCATCCCGTTGCACAGAAGGAGACAAAGATGGGGAAGGAGAGGAAGAGAAGAAAGCACAAGAGTTCATAAATAATGGAAGGCCTGGTATGTAGAAATATTATAGTGGGGAAGAGGCTCTGAGAAGGAATGAAAAGTTCATTGAGCACTGAATCATGAAGTAGGAAATTGCTATGTTCCCACTTCTGGTTTAGCAGTTCTGCTGTGTTGCTCATGTTTAGTTATATTAAATTCCAGGTGCTGCCAGGGCTGTGAGCTTGAGACCCACAGTAAGCATGGTGACAATAGAGATGCAAGTGAAATACTGGTTAAATCAACACCCAAAAGTTTGAAGGAGAAAAGATGTAGTATAAAACAAAAACTTTCAGCCTAAGGACAAGACCATTTGGAGGCTGAGTCAGTATTTACTACCAGTCTGTGTGTGTGTGCAGGCCTAAGGGTATCTCACTCTCCAACTTCACTTTGAATAATTTTGTAAAATGTTATTCTGTGGACTGGAGGTTATGTGGCAGAATGCAACTGAACAAGGTTGCAGCACAAAGGTAAAATCAAAGTAGTAAGTGATAGATTGGCAAACTGAAGAAGGGACTGTATTCCCTGTCAAATATGTATTTCTGGAAATCCAAGAAACATTTTTCTTTTTTTTTCCTACCCCATAGAAGAGCTCACATGTCTATACATGGGTAGTGATTTAAAGCATTTCACATTAGCTTGTAAAGTTTTCTCAAAGAAATATGATATGCTTTGGCATTGTTAAGCGTGATGTTCATTAAACAATGAGTAGAACCAACAAGTGAAGGAAGTTAGTTGACATGGAAGGTGGATGTATTTAGCTGAAGCCCATTTTTCAACTTGGCCAGAAAGACTTGACTGTGGGGGTGTCAGTTATAAAAAGACTGCCAGCTTTCCTGTTAGCCCTTTGAATCAGAAGTTAGTTGTGATGTAAGGAACATCCCTCCTCAAGGAATGAGATTAGAGTCCAGAGGCTAGAGGTGATAAAACAGCAACAACAAATAGAGAATCTTGGAAAGTCATGAAAACCAGGCCAAGACAGCGGATATAGTGATTTTCTAAGAAGCCAGGGCATGTTCTTAAGGCACTGGCAAATTCATGGCCTGGGGGTTCAGAGATCCCCTCTAAGTAGCTTTGTTTTGACCAGTCATGGAACTCACAATCCTGCTCCTAAATGACTGGATTCTGCAAAAGACCCAGGAGAAACCATGAAATGAGTCTTTCTCTTCTGTTGTCTTTACTTATATGAGCCAAAAATCTGCCTTTCTCTCTCTCTCTCTCTTTCTGTACATCAACTGTCACTGCTACTGAAATAATGATAGCAAAAGGCTGACTCAGGAATAAAAAATGTACATAATTTAAATTCAACACAATAGAATATGGCACTCAAGAAATCCCTAAGTCCCAGAAAAAGATGATCAGTTCAGAGAGAGACAAGCAAATAATGTGTGCACCACAGAGCCGATGGGTATGGCCCCATGAAAGGCTGGGGTAGCAAGCTTGGACGCAGACCAGGTGACACCAAAAACAGTCTGACGGGAGGGTGTGTCCACTATTCCCACCATGGGTCAGGGAACTGTGGATGGTCTCCTGGTCGCCCCTCCAACTTTCATATCCAGTTCACATGGGGCCAACAGTCTGTACTACAAGTGTCAGTGCTTCAGTGTAGGCTCACTGAAGACTCTCTCTCCCTTTCTTTCTCTCTCTCTCTCTCTCTGTGTGTGTGTGTGTGTGTGTGTGTGTGTGTGTGCGCGCGCCCGCGCGCGTGATGTGTCTTATTCTACTTTCAAGGAAGATAGCATGGTCAGACCCTTCCACCACTCATCTGTGCTTTTGTTTTGCATGTGAAACTTTGTATTTTAATTTATTTGTTTCCTTAGAGTCACTACAGCTTCTCCTTTCCACACTCTTGTGATAGACAATCATATGCCAAGAATGCATCTGAATTTCATATTACTGCAACATAAATGTTCCACTGATCCATTTTTCTTTCTCCCTGTAATTTCTGCACTAAAGGTTAATTAACTTTTCCTTCACTGGGAGAACAGACATCGTGCTGTTTCTCTGCACATTAAAATAAACTGTCAGCTGTCATTCTCTGTGTTCTTTCCTTGCCATCTTCTTGAAGGGTAGATTCCACTGTCATGTTCACAGAAGCATCTGCAGGAATCTGAATATTTCATTACTAGAGAATCAATTGACGAGTTTACATGAAGTGGTCATTTGTTCGTATAAATCACCATGCTGGGGTACTGAGGAGTAACTGTTTATGACCACGAATAGTCTCAGCAGGTGCTAGTGGGAACATTAGCTTGGGTTTGTCTTTCACTTGAGTCTTTGGCCCTCTCCTATCATTTAAATCCTTCCTAGTCCTGCAGTTCACAGTGATGTCATTGGAAAGGAAGACAGTCACAGACCTTCTGTGACTCCAATAGCTTAATAAGTGGCTTCTCACAGTTGAAGTGTAAAAGAATCATGGAGTCTTGTATGTGCTCCGATGGAAAGTTCTTGTCTTGGTTCACAATGAGCATCGTGAACATAGGAGAATTTGGGCCATGTACAAGCCAGAAAAAGTTTCAGGGTGATATTTAAAAACAGAAAAAACCACAAATATTTCAAAACCTGTGTGAGAAATGACATGTTATACAGCCTGCACTGTCAACCACATCACACCTCAACACCAATGTGGAATTACACAGAACACAGACAAGGAGTGTTTTCACAGACTCACTGTTCACTGACTACTAGGTGCCAGGCAGCCCTTCTCTCACTCTTCACAATAGGCCCTGCATAGTGCTCAACGTGACCTGGCACATTTATTCTACTCGATAAGTCAGATGAGCAGCTGTGGTTAATCATAAACATCAACCTTTGAGATCATCAGGAAGTTGTCAGAAAGATGAATACCAGATCTGCAAACACCATGCTACTGTGAGCTGCTAAACATCCTTGGTCTCCACATTCTGAAGTTTAGCATTTGGAAGCCAGCAGCAGGAGGAAAAAGCATATAGACTTTCTTGGGTTTTTTCATTATGCATAATTGGACCTTTAAAATGCGAAAAAATAAAGGAAGGGAATACGCACATAGAACATTTGCATGTAAGGGAATTTCTGTTTGTTTCTTTATTCTTATGTATCCTACTTCAGTACAGATGGTTATTTTATAGAACTCATTTGCAATTAGATTTCAGTAGGAGTCTCATTTAGTTTTGCTATTATTTACAGTTTAAGAGCTGAAACAACTCAAAAAAATCAAAATATGAATCTGGTTGTCACTTCATTTCTCCACCAAGGAAATATTATCTAAAGTATATGGGTCAAGTTGATGTATTTTTATTAAAATTTGTTTGGAAAAGCTCCTCTCTATATTGTGACATTAGTGGCAAAATTATATGTGCTCTTTTCAATGCATTACATGAAAATTCATATAGAGATGGTCAGTGGTCCACATAAGGAGTGAGGCCATACAAACAAATCTTCAAACTCAGGCAGTATTACAGCTCAAATACCTTAGGGATAGAGCTAAGGATGAACCACAGTGGCTGCTTCTGACTTCTTCAGATAAGAGCTACTAGGAAAGGGAAGAGCGCTGGGTCTGAGTCCCATGCTGTGCTCAGCCTCAGCAACATTCCTACTTCATCTAAAAGACAGTGAGTTTCAGAAGCATCAGATGGCAGAAACTGAACCAATTTTTTTGTTTGATTTAGAAGGTTTCATATTAAAGAAGTAGAAGGATGTGTAGATCTCCGTGAAGAAAGCACCTTAAAATTCTAGTTGTTAACTATAACTGCAAATAGAGCATGAAGATATAATAAACCATAATGGAGCAGAAGGAGTAAGGGCTTCAGGCTCACTGAGACTTGTGTAGGTCCTGTCGTCCTTATGTCTCTGCAGTGTGGAGATGATTAAATCTGCTGAGCTGACTGTCTCGCTGGTGAAGTGGAGAACTAAGAAAATGCTCCCCGGTGGCTGGTGAGGCAGGCATGGTGCCCATGTGCAGATGGGACATGGGAGACTTGATCTCACTGTCTACAATGTGGGGAAATCTATTTATGCAATGACTAACTTCTTTCTGGCACCAAGTGCAAGGATGTGGAATCTCGAGAAAAGAAGGAAGGCCTGAGTTTCATATTGCTGAGGTTTGAAGGTAAACTTTCAGATCACCTTGTAACAGCGAAGGTTTTTAATTCAAAACTCACAAATCAGACTTGCTCAGATGATTAACACCAGATATTTTAATTAGATGGCAGAAGGCATAACTTGGTTTTAATTTTTAAAATATTTTTGCAGTATTGGGCATTAAACACCAAGACCACTAGTTGAACTCCTCTATCCCCCTCAACACATTTAAAAATTTTCTGGAGAGGAAGAGATGTTGTCAAGTTAAATTGCTCTAATGGCAGACTTCAGTGAAAGAAGCACACTGACTTGGATCAGCTTGGAAAGAGATCTGGTACTGGTCTTGGTCCTGAATGTGCTATTACCTAGGAAGAGAAAGAGACAAGAAAAAGATGGGTCTGAGAGTACTGTAGGGACAACATATCTTTGGTATAAACAATGAAGTTGTGTCTAATTTGAACTCTGAAACTCTGTGCACTGAATTTATCTACAATCATATTTCCTCCCCTCCTACTTTCTCTGAAACTCTTTTTTTCTTGAAATTGTCTATGACTGTCTCTTCTTCCTAGATTATACCTGTCGATGACTATTTTCTCAATATTTTTTTTTTTTTTACTATTTGTTTAAAGTATGGGGCATGCTGCCTTTAAATGCTATTAAAAGTTAGTAGAAATAAGTAGAGAACAATATTTGTGGCTTGGTGATTAGTCATTAGACCAGGATATAGGCATACTATTTTTATTTAAATCTACAAAAACTGATGGATAACACAAGTATTATTGACTTTATTATAAAGAACAAAAATTAAGACATAAAGAAATTAAATAATGTTTTTCAAGGTCACAAATTTGGCATTGTACTAGCTGGTCCTTGATTTAGTCTCAGGTTTGTCAGTTTCAAAATTCATAATCTTTCCACTGCACCATATGATTGTAAGAAACTAAACAATGACTTAAAATAAATTAAAATGAATACTGAATATTACAAGAGGAAAAGGAGATAACTTGGTGTGTATAATATAGATAGTTGATTTTATCAGAGACATATCCCTGCAGTCTGGCGTAGTTATCTTCAGAATTGAGAATTAAAGGACATTTGTTGAGTGTAAGTTCTGGATGAAAGTGGTAACAGAATAGAACTGTCAAGAATGCGTGCATGTGTGTGTGTGTGTGTGTGTGTGTGTGTGTGTGTGTGTGTGTGTGTAAGAATTTGAGATTAGTTTTAAAGAATGGTAAAAATCTGGATACACACATTAGGAATTAACTGGTAGGAAATTAGTCCCTAGCATATCTGAATGAAATGATCTGACATCAAAGCAAGAATCATGAAAACTTTTTAAATTATGAAGTTTCAAGTCTGAATCAAATCACTGAAAAGCAGAGAAAAACTTTCATTTTAGAATTTTAGATCTTTCTCCTTGTACACCACAGAACAATGATTTTAGGATTAGAACCATCCTCCCCTTAACACGCTTCACCATGCACACACAGATCCACCCCCCCCCCCCACCCGGGTGCCCGGCTGTGGGATCCCTGTCCTCAGGGTGCTCACTGCAGAACTTCTGTGTGGCCTGGGGCAGCAATGTGAAGTAGTCAGGCATGATCAGAGAACTGCATTACAGTGTGTGTTCATCTTCAAAATGCCAATGTATTTTATGTTTATATATGTTTGATTTTAGTACAAAACTATTTCCCAAGATTATTGGAAAAAAAAACCATGTTTTCCAGTGCTTGTATTTGTTTTGTGATTAAACTGCCTTAAATGCCAAACACCTGCATTCACTTCCTGAGTCAAGGGAGCCAAAACAATGCTATTTTCACCTTATCTCACAGCTTCAGTATAAAGAATTCTTAGCACTCCATTAAAGGAAAGTGCATTTCTGCTCTGAATTAGTGTCATGTCCCCAAGTGTTAGATATTTTAAAAATTTGAAATTCCCTAGAAATAGTCTTGCAGCAGATGTCCCTGTGCCAGACGATGTACCAGATGATTTAGGTAATTTTTGTCATGTTTATGCTATATTAATTAACTAATTTCAGATTACAAAAATATGAAAGAAAACAGAATGTTAACCTCAAAGTACTGAATATATAAGGTTGTTGGTTGGGCTTGAATCCAACTTGTTAATTACCTTTTATTAAAATAAGTATTTTCCAAGACGAGGGGCTCCTTATACAAGTCAGTCTGGCATAAGGAGGAATTGTGGAAGCGCCTAAACAAGAAAAGCTTCCAAAAGCCCAACAGAGATGAAGTGTCTGTGATACTCATTGATTTTAGAGTTCACTTGCATTGTTTATGTTTCTAGAATTCTTCCTGATAACCAAGGAGAATAGCTTGATTTGCATGTCATAAATAGTATAAATCCAAGGTTTGAGGTTTCCAACTAGCATCTGTATCATAACTCAGCTTTCCTATACTGCAATCCAGAGCTTTTACCTATTAGCCAGGTCACTGAAAAGTAAATGTCTTTGTTATATTTTTGTCACTACTGATACTCATATTTCCTATGCTATTCTCATTACTCTGGTAAGTACCAGAAAGGGATAAATTAAAGACTCAAACTTCAGTCATTCTCCATAAATGACCCTTTGATCTAATCAAGGAGACAAGATGTGTAAGTAATATTACATGTTTTATCAAATTACTTTTAAAATCTGCTCCATAATTACTCCCAGATGGTATTACAAGAAGGTCTCTTAATAGAAATGATGCTTTAGTGGATTATTATAAAAGACCAAGGATCAGATTGGTGTAAAACAGAGTAAGGGCTTTCCCAGCCTGAGGAATAGCATTTCTACCACCAAACAGTTCAATAGTATGTATGCATCACACTGGCATGGGGCTGGACTGTTTTCTTCTTCATCTGTTTTCTTCATGTGGTGTATCCATGCCAGG
Source organism: Petromus typicus (assembly GCA_004026965.1). Classification (NCBI taxonomy): domain Eukaryota; kingdom Metazoa; phylum Chordata; class Mammalia; order Rodentia; family Petromuridae; genus Petromus; species Petromus typicus. The sequence goes on from PVIR01000456.1 coordinate 93,986, forward strand.
GACAAGGTAAATGCTCAAAATATTGATTGCTCAGAGGCACAGTGTAACTTAGTCTATGAAGAATTGTTGATTGTCTGAGCTAAGAGTTAACTAGACTTCAGCTCTATCACTGATCATGTGTCAAAGAGAAAATTAAACAATTCCCTTAGGACCTATTCACAGCTGCAGATGAGGATATACAGGCTGTTTCATAATATTTTTATGAGAATCTATTCTTTCCTCAAACCTCTGTGTCAGCACCTCTGGGAATGTCACATGTGGGTCTCCAACACTGAGCACTCACACAATTCAGATCTGTATTTCTGTTTGCTTGTCTGACATTGCCTGTTAGATGCCTGTGAACATCTCAGAACTGAAAAGCAGTATTCCCTTTATTAACCCACTTTGCCAAAAGCATCTCTCTGCTGGTGTACTCTTCACTGGGGCAAACAGGAACCTCTCCATCTCTCCAGAAACTTCAGATCTAGGAGAAAGCTGATCATCAAGCAGCTGAATCCAATGAATAAACAAAACAGGAACCTCTCCAGGGCAGAGGAGATTTAAGTCTATTTCAGTGCCTTGTTCATGGCACTGTGTTTTTGTATAGCTACAGATATTTGTTTATTTGTAGAAGTACACTCTCTATGGTCTAAATGAACTGACTTTTATAAAATGTTGATGTGGGAAATAAACTGTGGAGGTGTGAAGAAGTCCATGTTAATCTGGGAAACTATGTGACTTCCATTATGTATCAACTGTAGGCCAGCATTTAACAACCACAACCTTGATCGGCAAAGATATCTCCCATGACACTTGTATTTCCTCTACTTCTTTCAGTCTTCTAATATATACTTCTCAAATCTTCTGTATTTTCAGGAGATAAAGATGCTTAAAATAGAATAATTATCCCTAAAATTTGATTTAATTGAGGAGAAATATGTAAGGTTAATATTAGACTTAGTAAAAATAAATGAATAGATTAATAAATTGATGTATGGATTCTGCGTGTGAAGAGAAGCCTCTAAAAATAACTGCTTGTGAAAATAAAGGCCCACACGGTACCATAATGATACAGACCAAGGACACGTGGACTTAGCGATTGACACAGCAGACTTCTCATGAATTTCTTGTAAATTCCAACTACTTAACTGATATCTTTTACTGTGACTTTCAGAGCACTAGCAGGGTAACCAAGCTCTATAGGCGCTTTGAAATCATAAAAACAAACTCTGAAATTAGGGCGTACAATTTTAAGAAATAAATAATAGAACCAAACAACAGATTCAACTTTCCTCATGTTTGGAGTGGAATGAGACCGTACATAAGTCAACATTGTCTCCTGCCATAAACATCATCAAAAATTTGGGAAATTGACCCACGGATATTTCTAAGCATAATTACTCCATGATAAGTTTTCCATACTATAAGATAACTAACTTCAAAGTGAAATCTTAGTTGGATTTTAAATCAAACTAATCTCCTTATTTTAATAATTAAACTTGTAAATGTGTATTCAATATTGTATATATTTTATATAATGTCATACATAGGTAGATTATAGACATATACATGGATACACATTTTTAAAAACTAATTAGTAAAGGGGAATACTGGCAGAATGACTACGGTGATTTTCTTCTAGGGGTTATTTCAGAAAACACTGACACCACCAGGTGTAGTGGTTCACCTCTGTAGTCTCAACAATTGGGAGGCTGAGGCGAGAGAGTCACTGTGAGCTTGAGACCAATGTAGGCTCCATAATAAGGTCAAGGCTAGCTTGAATTACATAGTAAGACTATATATTAAACACAATTACTGTCCTGCAGGCTCTGGGAGTTTATTCTACCACCACATTCGGTGCCATACTGAAAATTCTGAGTAGGAGATCATCAGGCTGGTCAGCCTTGGCAGATGGAGTGGCAGAGCTCAGCTTATTGAAGGCTGACAGACGAGGTAGCAGCTTCTGACACTGGACCAATTTTCAGAAAGAAAGAAACTCCACTGTACTCAAGGTCACAACTGTGCTCATGGAGATCTGTCTTGGTTTAATCTGTGTCCAAAAAATTTCGAACTAGGTGCACTTTAGCTGGTACTAAAGTTGAAGCAATAAATCATGCACTTGTGATAAGATCAACTGTCCTTTTACCAGGTATAATAGAAGTAGAATTAAAATTTAACTCAAAATCCTGAAGAAACTCATTATGAGGATGCCAGTTAATTAGGATATAAATGAGAGAAACTTTATAGGAGAAGGGGACATCTGTAGATAACATATGCTAATCTTTTTACAAGGAAATGATTCTTTGCAATTAGGAGAAAATTGTTATAAAGAAAGCTGATATTGGAGAAAGGGTACAAGTTGAGGACTGGTGGCCATTTAAAGTACGTGTTTGGATTTGATTTAATACAGAATAACACTCAGCTTCTTTCAACTTCTCCAAATCTTTTGAGTGTTAAGAAAGATATTTAGGGCTGGGGATATAGCTCAGTGGTTCTGGCACCTGTCTTGCAAGTGCAAGGCCCAGGTTTGATCCCCGGTAACCATATAATAATACTGGGCATGGAGACTCATGCCCAGCAGCAACCAGTACCACATACCACAGTGCCAGGTGTGGTGGCTCATGCCTGTAATCCCAGCACTCGGGAGGCAGAGGCAGGAGGATTGCTGTGATGTGAGTTGGAGGCTGAGCTCAGGGTCAGTCTGAACTACAAAGTGAGATCCTGTCTCCAAAAACAAAACAAAACAAACACACGAACTATACACACACACACACACACACACACACACACACACACACACACACACACACACACACACATATATATTTAGAGAAATCAACATGTGTTCTTGAATATAGAAGGACAGCATTCAGTGTCCTTCAGTAGATGAGCAGCTATGAAGATGCCTAAACTGAGGAAAAACAAAATGAGTGTAATTGTAAAAGGAAAGCATTGTGGCATGTCAGAGAGCTCTTCAGGAGAAGGGGGAGTTTCCCCTAGGTCTTCTGTGACTCCCATCAGGGGGAAGAGGCAGCAGCCTTAGTTTATGTAGGTCATGTCTCATAGTAATAGTTGAACTTCAAACCCAGTAGTCTCTCCCCACCGACATTACTAAGTTAATTCCATTTGATGTTCTAATTTCTGTAGCATTTTTCACTGATCCCTTAATTTCTTCCATTTCCAAAATAAACTTAATGTGGGTATTAGACCAGTGAATCTAGTGTAACTATTTTTTTAAGGTTTTTTTGAGTCAGGGTCTCACTTTGTAGTTCAGGCTGGCCCTGAGCTCAGCCTCCAACTCACATCACAGCAATCCTCCTGCCTCTGCCTCCCGAATGCTGGGATTACAGGCGTGAGCCACCACGCCCAGCACTGTGGTCTGTGGCACTGATTGCTGCTGGGCGTGAGTCTCCATGGCCAGTATTGTATATGGTTACCGAGGATCGAACCCAGGCCCTTGCACCTGCAAGACAGGCACCAGAACCACTGAACTAAATCCCCAGCCCCAAGTATAACTATTTTTTATAAGAGACTACTTTTAATGTTCAACCTTTTAATTCTTTTTTTATCCCTATTAGTAAAGAGTTAGTTAAAAATCTTTAGGCCTATTAAACTTACCTTCTCCACTCAAGAAAAGATATTAGTTTCAATTCCAGGTTAATCCATTATGATAAAGGTGTGGATGATACTGTCATATTATAGTTTCAAATCATTTGTAGAGAAATACGATTTCTGTGAGCACTTAGTTATACCTTATTTTCATCCCAGCTATTTTTCATGATCATTTGCTTCAAAATTATGAAGCCTGATCTAAAATAGCTTGACTTGAAAAGTCAGTCTGGGTGCAAGACCAAGAAGGCATCAATGGTACAAAGCAGATACAAAACAGTTTCAAACTGAGTGCTCTACATGCATGAACAACACCTAAAATGCGACAAGTTTTAGGTGAACCTGGTACAGCTCTAGCAACTTCACTCTGAATCCCACTTGGCCATTTCTATTCCATCCTGGTGCCTTCTTGGTATTGTACCCCCCCAACTCTGCATGGATCACACTAAATAGTGTGATAATTAAGTTTTTAAAAATATTATAGGAAGATTTTATTAGGGGGTGGGGGATTGCAGGGTGAGGGGAAAAGGGAAAAATAAGAATCCAGTCATGTCATGTTATGGTATAAACTCTCAATGTTGAATGTGAGGATTATGTGTATTCATAATGTACCAATAAAAATTTGAATAAAAAAGTATTTGAATATTTATTCATTATGTCATTACTTGTGTAAATTTAAAATTTAGGGGGCCGGGGAGTTAGCTCAGTGGTTCTGGTGCCTGTCTTACAAGCTCAAGGACCCGGGTTCGATTCCCTGGTAACCACATAACAATACTGGGTGTGGAGACCCACACCCAGCAGCAACCAGTACCACATACCACAGTGACGGGCGTGGTGGCTCACGCCTGTAATCCCAGCACTTGGGAGGCAGAGGCAGGAGGATTGTGGTGTGAGTTTGAGGCTGAGCTGAGGGCCAGCCTGAACCACAAAGCGAGACCCTGTCTCAAAAAACCTAAAAAAAAAAAATAAATAAAAAAATAAAAAAAATAAAAAAATAAATTTAAAATTTATTTGTGGTATTCATTATTTGGTTAATTTGTGTAGAACAAAGGTTTATATTTCATCCTAATTGTTTTGATATTATATATGTACTTTTTTTTTTTTTTTGAGACAGGGTCTCGCTTTGTAGTTCAGGCTGGCCCAGAGCTCAGCCTCAAACTCACATCACAGCAATCCTCCTGCCTCTGCCTCCCGAGTGCTGGGATGACAGGCGTGAGCCACCACGCCCGGCACTGTGGTATGTGGTACTGGTTGCTACTGGGCGTGAGTCTCCACGCCCAGTATGGTATGTGGATACCGGGGATCGAACCCGGGTCCTTGAGCTTGCAAGACAGGTGCAGGAACCACTGAGCTAACTCCCTGGCCCTATATATGCACTTTTTATAGGATGGATTATTCAAATGTTTATGGCACTTGACTTGTAAAAAAAACTACAAAAAATCCTTAGGAGCATTAAATCATGTTCTTGTATTACCAAAATTTTTAAAAAAAGAAAAGCCAACCTGAACGACACCTGCTATTGTTCTGCCAGTAGTAGGACAGAGCCTTTAAGAAACTGACTTTATATATTTAATTTTAGATAGTAATATAAAGACTGACTGATCAGCAGAATTAACACCCCGGATTCAGAGCTGTAAGAACTTTACTGGACTTCCCTGACATAAGGAAAATGTAGTATATGAAAAGCAGGTATATAAAGCTGATGTCTTAGTTCTAGTTATCAGTGTTTAGAAAGATTTTCTGATCTATCATGGAGTTAAATTGAAGTGTGTTTAACTGACAGCTTCAAATTTTAAGTGTAAAATACAGACTAACTATAGTTCTTTGTCAACAACAGGATAAAGAAGTTTAGAAAGAAAATGAGTTAAAATGAGACAAATGGTTGAAGCAGTATAAATTTCAGGCAAGGATAGGGTATTTTCAAAACGGTTCATAAACATCAAGGTAGGTGGATGCCTGGGACTCATAACCCCTCAGCGTATCCACTATGACGTTTCAGTGAATGACAAGAAAAATGAGTTGCATGTAAGGTGAGTTTGTACTAACAGTATAGAATGATAAAGTCTGAGTTTTGACTGGGGTCCAATATTGATTTGCTTCTAGGATTAAATGATATCATCAATACTTTTTTCTGTGCTTAGGGTCCACCTTTTGGGGTCTCCTTATCACTGTGACAGTGGCGTCGATCAGCAATCGGTCTGAGTTAAGTCACTGTGGGAGGAATCCGAAAGGAAAGAAAATCCTGTCTTCTTTGTGGTACACCAGCCAACTATGGAACTTGGCTCTAATTGCTGTCTGTGGTTCTCATTGCAACCCCTGACTCAGTTTTTACGTTTAGAGAGATGAACTGAGCTAAGTGGCTCATCTCCCATGTCCTTCTCTAAAGCGAAGCCAAAAAATGGGACTGAGAATTCAAGGGTGAAACTTAGAGAAAATGCACACAACACCTGTAGTTGGCATATGGCAAGGTTCTCCTTTGGTAGCGCATGAGATATCGGGGGAGAAGGGGCGTACAATGTAACATTAGGGAGAGACATTGTTCTCCTTCCACTAGAAGTGGAATGGGATTTTGACGTTGCTACTCGGGAAATATAAACAGGCTCCAGCCGCCTATTGCGGGGCAGCTGAGTAAGGACTCCACGCATGCGCAACATGCCCACCCGCAGATCACACGGAGGTCTCGGGCTCTGACTTGACTCTCATGTCGCCTAGCATGTGGACTGAAGATGGCGACAGTCCGCACGACGACTGGGAAGGGAGAAGGTGATTTTTCTTGTGTCATGAGATAAAAAATAAATAGAACGATGTTTAGTGAGTTTTGTAAGTGAGCTGAGATATAGTTTAGGAATCATTAAGGGCAATCTACAATGCTCAGAAACTATTTGATTTGTTTACTAACATAAAATAAACGAGGCTGCCAGTTCCCATTTTAGGTACGAGTACACAAAGATTACAGGCATCAGCCACCATGTCCAACACTGTGGTATGTGGTACTGACTGCTGGTGGGCTTGAGTCTCCACACCTGACATTGTTTAATGTTGTTACCAAGGGTAGAATAATTTGCCCTAGCACTTGCAAGGCAGGTGCTGGAACCACTGAGCTAAATACCCAGCCCTGTAGTTCATCATCTTTAAAACAGAAAAAGAAAAAAATGCAGCTACCACATAGCTCTGAGCTTGAAGTGGTGTTTGTGAACAGATGAATAAATTAAATCGAGGCACATCAACAAGGAGAAGGGAAATAGGGCAGTAAGAAAGACAGAAACCATCCCCTGAACAGCACACTATTTATCTGACTCATGCTCTAGGTGCCTACTCACCATAATGAATGCTGCCCTTGGAGCTACACAGAACTCTAATGAATATGAATAAACAAGTGTAGTAATACAGACACAGGCAGGATGACCTGTTTCAGAAGAAAGTGCGACAGTGCTTGCAGTGTTAAGCATTTTAACCTTAATGTTTCTACAGCTACACAAGGCACAGTAAAATTTTTCACTTTGATTTATCATTTTTCTCCAGGAAAGGACAATGAAAACTAGAATTTCTATTCACAACATGCAGGGTGAATTTTACTAAGTAAAACAGTCTCCAGCTTCTAAAAACTGACCTCACCCAAACTCTTCATTTATTCTTTTTTCTCTAAATTTTTTTTATTGGTCTATGTTTTAGTGATAATGATTACTTTCATTATGAGGAGTTAGTACATGTACATATTTCTTAATTTTTTTACACCTTCTTTTCCCCTTTCCTTCTTTCTTCCTATACCTCTTGCACCTCTTTTCAAATCAATGTCTTCCTTATTTCCTTAAGCTCTTTTAACAGAAATTCCTGAAGATGCTCTGAGAAAGGGCCGTAATGCATATAATCCATTGAAAAGTTGAATAGCTGAGAAAAGTTAAATTTACATACATAAGTGTGCATACACACAGGCTGATTTTACATTGAAATCTGACATATTAATTATAAAGAATCCAGGAAGTCTGGGGATTTGGAATAGGGAAAGCTAGTTATTTCAGTTTGGATCAAACAACCTTGTCAACAGCTATACATGCTGCAAATATATAGATTTTAAAAAGACAAAAAAGGAAGAACTGGTACATTTTGAAATATCAGTATCACAATGAAATAAATATATCTATATGGAAAGAATATACAATTCTAAAATTTGTCTCTCCAGTTGGGTCTTCATCACAAGAGAATAAACCCCAAACCCACCGAGATAGTCATCACAATTGCACAGAAGTCATCATTACTTATAACAACTCCTTTCCAAGTGAACGAAAGCAAGTAACATACTCTCTGTTGGGGAAAGAAAGACACAGTAGCAGTCAGAGTTGAAGACTTTCACATCCTTACTGTTAAGTTAGATGTTGTCTGCACAATCCATCCTATCAAGCCTCCTCTGACACACTGGCAACAAATATCATTTCCATTCTTTAAAAAAAGAAATTTCAAATTTCCCAAATGTCCACACTCAGAAATTTTGCCTAATGATACATTTACATAGAAATGGACAAAGTATTCAGATATTTATAATTTAAAGTCCCTGGCCAATAATACATGCCAGTATTATCTAATTTTATGACTCTAATTCAACAAAAATTAATGTTAAGCATGTGTTCTGTATTTCCACTGCATATTATTTTTATCCTTACATTAATCAGTAACATTATCAAATGTCATCAGACCCCTAATTGGACACAAGCACTTGTACTATGAAGAAAGCTAACCATGGCACATTCCAGAACTAGTCATGGAAAAGTGAGTTATTAGGGAATTATTCTGGTGATTTATGAATACATTTCCTGTCTAATAGTTTCATCATTTATACTGAGATAAGGTTTTGGAATCCAAACAAATAAACCATCCAATGTATTTACAAATCAGTGAATAGAATGACTTGGAATTTGTTAATTATCTTCTTGAGTTTTGCATAGGATCATCAAACTTTCCTGAGGCAGTGACTTGTGCTTCTCTAAGGAGTAATTTAGTTATTCTTGTAGAAAATTGAGTTGGTTTCCACATCCTCTGTTATAGAGGCAATGGGAGGAAAGGAACGATATTGGAAGTGGCTTAAAGCAAGTAAGAAATGAAGAAAGGAGTAAAAGAGAGCTAAAAATGTGAACGCCAAGCTGTAAAGTCAAAATCTGGCTTTAATTCTCCTGTATGTCCACAAAAATGGCATTAGTAGTTGTCAAGTAGTCTTCTGGGGTCTGAAGATGAAAGCAGTTATCTATGTGTAAAAGTAAGATTTACTAAAATGACTCTTGGTACAATGAATAAATTTGGAATCTGGCAAATTATGTTCCCTGTCAACAGATAGTCATGTCATATTTATATTTGTATGAATATATGATGGATATGTGCAACTTGACTCTTTTGTATTTCATATCTTGTAAATAATTTCAGGATGTTGTAAGAAAAAATTAAAAACAAATAGAATAAGCTTCACAAAGCCAAACTTAAAACTGAAGCAATGAACTCAGGGTTAAGCACAGTATTTTAAATTAAAGTTTTAGTAATATGTCTTGAGAAGGAAATGTGCAAATGTGCAAAGGATCTGTTATGAGATTCCAAATGTAAGAAATCAGAACATATCTCACATTCCTATTTGTGGCTCTTGGAAAAGCAGAAGAACTGGAGACCCATCACAATGAGAGCTTAATCTCCATTGTGAATTTCATTAGTGTTAACCTTGATATTCACCCCAAGTGAAGTTGGCTTCTCAGTGGCAATTTTTTCATAACAAGTAATCACTTAGCATTTTTAAGGTTTCCTCATTTAAAAATTTTTATTTTTATTAGCAGATGTTTTCAGTACATAATGATTTCACTCACTGTGGGGGAACTGGTACGTATACAAAACACATCTCTGTTCTTTTATGTCCCCTTGGTACTTTTGAAGAAAAGTTCCATGTAAAATCCTTTGTGGAAGACTGAGCACACAAATATATAAAGAAACTGGAATAAAAATTAACTATGCCTGATGTGAGCCAAGGCTTGGCTGACTCATAGTTGTTTAGGTCCAGGAAACTGGTAGGATGCTTGGATTAGCGGCTCCTCAGATTAGTCTGAGCTCAGTTGGCTGGTGACATATTTCTGCCAGCCACCAAGAGAATAATCTTCACTGAGCCCAGAAGAATCATCTCTGATGCCCTGTCTTTCTATGGCTCTGTATCCTTGCCTGCTATAGCTGAACACTGGTGTATCAAAAATTAATAGAAAGAAATTCATGTTTACTGCATAGCTGAAGTGGCCTACATGCTGGTACAAAAGATTTGAAAGTGAGTCACACTTTGGTCCTGCCTATAAGATGTCCACAGTATTCTGAGAGCAGACCAAGAAATACATATCAGCATGTTAGTGATAAGAGCTGATATATAAAATGTATGTCCTGCCTATGGTGGGAACAAGGTGGATGGGTGTCATTGACCAGGGGTGGGACAAGGATAGTCAGCAAGAGAACTCTGGGGATGTGTAGTGTGCTCAATAAAAGTGAACAGGATTTATGAGATGGACAAAAGAAATAAGAATATTAGTAACAACAAGTAAAGGGTGCTTGTGAGGCCTATATTAATGTACTTATCACTGCAGGCACCCTAAAGATTAACTGGTATTATTATGCTCATTTCACAGAGGAGGGGAGGATGAGTGGTTGAGACAGTGCCCAACCCTGTCAGAGGCGATCTGCTTTTTGCTAAGTCTCATAGACAAGAAATGAAGGAAAATGATTTGAGATAAAGGTGACAAGTTAGAATTGTTTTTCATATTTCCAACAGTATGGATATGTGATAAAATAGAGAAAATGACAATATACCTATAATCAAAAAGCAGTGTGTCACTCAACTTTCTGTTTTATAACCAAAGGTCTTAGGTCATTAAGTCAGAAAACATTTGTTTTCACCGTTTTGTAAGTTCCTGCCCATTGTCCAACCTTATTTCTCTGGGATAGTAGTGAGCCCAACATCAGGGTGGGAGTTTGTGGCAGAGCAAAAGGCTCTAACCTCACAAGCCAGAGAGAAAAGGGCAGGAAAGGGCTAGGATCCCACAGTCACTGGTGGTGGCATTTCGCCAGTGATTAGAGAACCTCTTGGTTCATTCTGCCTCTTACAGACTCCAATCCACAACAACCCCTCTCGTGGGGCTAATCACGGGTTTTCGAATGACATCCAACATCAGATTTGCAGCAGGTAGGGAAGGGAGAAGTCAATCATGAAATTTCCAAGCTGTGCTGGGGAGTACAATTTTACTTGGAAGTCAATGAAGTGTCATTGAATAGTGCTCATCAGTAAAGATGCACATTTGCATATGAAGCTTTCTATTCCGTCACCAAAAGGCTGTACACAATGACTTCCATGGAAATCAACATTTTAAGGCAAACATTGAGACTACAATGACAAGAGGCATTAGGGCCATAGTACTATTTTTTTCTCCTTTTCCTCAGCACAAGTGTTGTTTTATCATGCATCTCTGGTTTTTATTTCCTCTGCTCATTACTTTCCCTGGAATTTTGAAACCCACTGCTTATTAGATGTGGCCACTAACTTTGAGAAGTTATCCTTCTAGACTCTTGATTCTGCTGCTAGCAACAGGTTGAAGAAGGAAGTTAAGAAGAAGGTAAGGCAGCTCTCACTCTAGCTTGGCATTACTGAGAAAAGGTCACAGTTTTGATTTAAATCAATGTTTCTTCTGTCCACCTTTTTTCTCTCTATTAATGCAAAGGAAGACTGAGAGCTTCATTTCAAGGAAAGTCTGACTTTTGTTAATGAATAGATTAAAATATAAGACCTTTGTTTTTTGCTGTTTTGGAAATCTTTCCAATTTGATCCAATATAATACCTAGTAGGACTGTTATATGTTAATATTGTGGAGCATATAGAATATAGAGAGTCTTGATTTGCAAGGAACCAAGCCGAGCTGAGAGATGATCTTCTTCTTTCCTGAGTTCCTTCACACATACATTCTTTAAACATACATTCTGAACTCATGTATGAAAGGTACAGTTTTATTTAGATAGTTCAGTTTAGCTACTTCAAGAACAAGACAAGAAAACGTTGTTGGACTTGGTGAAGGCTAATGAATAGAAGATAAATGCAACTTCTCATTTTTCTGGCAATGTTTTATCTTCTCATTTCTCTACTGATATGAAGAATGTATCTATTTAAAAATAATCAGATTGTGCACCTCTACTTCGTGTGTACATTGCTATGCTATACCTTAACAAAAACATTTACTTTACATAAGCAAATACACATAGATAAAAAAACTCAGATATTTCAGCTTCAGCACCTTAGTGGCCATGTCACTGTCCTCGGGTCTGTTTATTCCTCCATGCACTGTAACAGGCACTCAAGCTGACAGGACACAGAGAAATTGGAACCACATGGATTGTGTTCGAATACAGTAAGCACAAATTACACTTAGATAAACAAAAATACTGGAAGGCAAAGTTTAACTTTGGTGGGCTGTTTACATAGTTAGGTGGGTTTACACGGGTTTACACTAGCTGTGCACTGCAGGGAGTCATCTATCTAGTGATCTCTGCTCAAGGGAAAGATACTTATATATTATGACTTGTAAAATTTATTAGGATGATCTCTGCAGAATTCTGCTCACAGTTGTAGAGTTGTCACAAGAAGTTCATGGTAGCATGAATGTGACAGTGATATATTGCATCAACTTGTATTCCCACCACTGCAAAGATTAACAAGTAAATCATGGCCTCAAATAATGAAAATATATTTTCACATGAATAATATCCTTGCTTCAGAATATTATCTCATTATTTGGAGCTGAGAAAATTAATGATATACATGAACATAAATATTCCTTGCCAATATATTTATAAATGTAAAACAAAAGCCACAGAAACACATGCCAACGTGAAAGTGGAAAACAGACGGTGGCAGTTAACTGTGTCAACCTGAGAAAGACACAGCTGACCTGATTGGATTAGCACAGTTCTGGGTGGGGCTCAGGGGGTTTCCTAAAGACAAAACTCACCCTGGGTTTGAGCGGCAATATAAGAGAGATGAAGAAGGAAAGCTGCTTCTGTTTCTCTGGAGGAGCTCCAGTCTGGACCTTCCTGGGATGGTCTCTCCTGACTCCCCAGAGCAGATTCCAGCAGAGACCCTTTGGCCTCCTGGTGACTTGCATGGGACACTGCAGTGAGCTCCAGGCCTTGAGTGGATCCTTCGGACTCCCAGAACACACACGGGCCTTCGGTACTCTTCCCACACCTGACTGACTATGGGTGGACATTGTAAGTCTGTCTCATAAATTCTTATATATTTCTATGTCTTGTATTAAATCTGTTTCTCTAGAAGAAAAAAAGTGAAAAATGGAAGAAAATTGCAAACAAAGCTTTTATATACAAGGAGAGGAGGGGTGTTGGAGGGAATCAAAAACAGAAAAAAGAAGAGGCAGCATATATCAGGCGATGAATAGAAAAATAATTGATACTGAGTTTAGACAGTAGAAGACTGCATGCCAAAAGTGCCTAGAAAGCAGAAGTCATTACAACTTTCTCATATAAAATATGCATCTTAAAGTGTAAATATCTTATTAAAATATGTATATCAATAAGGGATAATGTGTAAGGTATGTAATAATACACTCTCTAGTTAGCTAACTTTCCTAAAAATAACAGCATAATTTATTGTAATTATTAGTGATTTCTTTGAGTTTCATTGAAATAAAATACAATGTGTGTGTGTCTATGTGTGTGTGAGTGTACACGCCTTTGGGGGAAAATCCTCAAAAATAAACAATATTCTTGCTAATATAATACTAAGGTACCTCAGTTTGAGAATTTATTTTGTGATTTTGGAGAAGATGACCCCATTTGCACTTGTGTGAAGAAGATGACCACAGTTGTGTTTGTTTCCTGATGTGGAGTTTATGAACTGAAGCAAAATTTTATCACTTTGTTTTGAGAACCAAAAGTTTGTGACGAGAAGCATTCATGAACAAAGGCATTACTGTATATTAATAATACATTTCATTAACATCTTAGTGAAAATGACATTTACTATATTTGCTTCCATATGTTTCAGATATTATATCATTTAATATTTATTTTCCTAACTGATGAGAGGAGTTATTCATGTATTTGGTAAAATGATTCTTTTCTCTCATATATCTTCACATATTTGATCTGATTTTGATATCTTTTCTGCCGCTATAACATAATGCTCTATTTGGTTACATATTTATATATATAAATAGGTGGAGAGTTACAGAATCTTTCTTTCTTTCTTTCTTTTCTGTATCTGCAGCATGAAAAGTCAAAGTCCACCTGTCCACATTCACTCTCTTATTAGAGGATAAATTCTCTTAGAGTAGAGTTGGTGTCTGTTTTTTCTTTTCAATCAGCCATTCTTGTTTCACAATTTAAAGTTCTTTCTGTCCAGCATTTAAAGAGGCTGATGTTCTTGCATGCCCAGTAGTAAATCCATAGGAAAATAGCCTGTAAAGTCTCTTTCAAGGTGTTTAGTGAAATAGGCCTCGGAGAAATAGAAAATTTGACCTATATTGATTTTGTGTCCTTTGAAGAATAGGAAGCGTGGACTTGATTAATGAGCATTTCCCACCTCATTTATGTTCAAAATGTTGGCAATTGACATCTGAAAATTCTCTTATATTGTACCAAAGTAAATTATGTTAAATGCCTTCTCTACTTGTGATGTCTTTGACACACACAGCCAGCTGCCCTGTTTTGGCCTGGTAGACAATAGTTATTTTGGGGAAGAAGCAAAAGAGAGTAAAACAAACCAAACAAACAATGCAAACTTAAAACATGTTCAATACAATCTGAATCTTGTATCACAATTATCTTTAAATGCTTTGAGTCTAATTTTTATTGGACAGGTGCTTTTCTTATGATGTATTTTCAAGTTGAAAAGACAGTAACATTATCAGCATTACCGGAGAAAAAGGTAGCAATTATGTGTCATTACTCTAAGGTAAAAGTTGCACTCTGTTCTGTGAGGTTAAATTCCATCATCCACACTGATATTTAGAATAAAGGAATCAGAAATGTAAAGAGTCAGAGAGTGACATTAACAGGTAGTATATACCTAAGGGTGTGTTAGAAACATCTAGAAATATTCTTTTATTTTTTAATCCCAAATACACATTAGCCTTATACCACACTATAAGAAGTAGTAAACATTCTCTATAATGGCCCAGATGTTTAACATTTTAGGCTTTTTAGGCCATGCAGTCTCTATAACAATGCCTGATTTCTGTTGTTCTACTTCAAAGCAGACAGAGGGTAATACTGAAGCAAACAGATGTGTCTGTGTAAAACGTTAAAAAACAGATGATAGTCTAGATACAACCTGGGGCGGTAGTTCACTGATCTCTGTTCTTTATGATCAGTTTGATGTGCCAGAAATTTGATTCTGATAGAAAAACTAAAACATTAGTCATCAGAGGTTGGTCATAGAAACAATAATCACTTTACTCACAGTGTCTGAATAAGTTAGAAAGGCATTGTATGACACTGTTAGAAAACAGAAAATATTATTCCAAGTGAAGACAAATTTTAACCTAAAGTCAAAAATTTTACAAATTACATAGATGTTAATGTCAGCGAGACTTTTAACATGACTTTCAAATAACAAGTACCCTAGAAATTATGAATTTATAGGTAGATAGATTAATAGTAGGAGTTAGCAAAATATGAACTAAAATTAGCTAAAATAAAACAGCTGTAATAAATAATAAATACAAATACTAAATAATAAAGGTGAAGATCATAAAGGTGGGAAACAAGAGCAGAAGGATACAGAGGTAAACAAAAAAATGGATATCAAATCACATTGTGTGGTACATTGTCAATGATGTTTACATTCATGAAACTGAAATCTGAAGAAGACTGTAGAATCCAAAATGTGATGAAATATTTAATGACAGTTTTGGCAAAAATTTCATCTAGAACAGCAACTCTTAAATCCAGAAAGTTTTGCTGAATACAACCTAAATTAACAGATGAAGAAGTAATCTAACGAGGTATATCTTAGTTGGCTTCTGAATTATGACGATGAAGGAAAAGAAAACGATGTAGAATGAAAAACACATTACGCAGAGAGGCACAAGAATAAGATGTTTAGCTACCTCCTCATCAGAAACTGAAGGGAAACAAAGCAGCGTTACATATTTCTTATGCAAAAAGGAGAGAAAAGTACCTCCCGATTGGGCACTTTATACACAGAGGGCTTTACTGACATAGATATACCTGGAAAAATTAAGGAAGACATGATTTGTTGAAAGAGAGAGAGAGAGAGAGAAAGAGTTTGTCCAGTGGATTTCAGAGGAAAAGGGAGGAAGGCATCCATAATACAGGAAATAGCTTAGTTGCACTGAACAGAAGTGTGTTTGATACAGATTTCTTACACGAGGGTCTCTTGTATAACACCATGTAAGAATTCAGGAGCAGTGCTGGTTTTCAAGTTCTATGCTTTTCCCACATCTCTCTCTTCCCCAGCTGTGTGAACATCCACTTTCTGCCTTCTACTGCTTTAAACTCCTTGGATGGTATGCTGCCTGAGCAATTTCCCTCCAAGTCAACGCTCAGAGGAAATTATCATCTTAGTTTTTTATTTACAGGAACACTTTTCTCTTTCCAATAAAAGCTATCTGTCCACATTGGAAAATTAAAACAGTCATCTTGGTAATAACATCACTTGCATAATTAAAAACAGTTGAAAAGAAAATGCAACCATTTATGTTGGACATGAACTACTACTACGCACATTTACGTATTAATGACCTTCTACTGTCCCTGGATACTATGATGGACTAAATTCTGAAATTATGTTTTATTGCTAATGTTTTTCTTATTTCCATCTCTATATCTGAAAGTAAAGGAGAACAACAAAGTTGATGTAATCCGATTATAAGATAACTATGGTAGGACTCAGGTAATAGAGGATAAATAATTATAATTCTATTCAAAGTACTGTCACTGATTGGCCCATGTTGGATTAGTTTACATGAAATTCCCCTTGAAAAGAATAAGCAAAGCAACCATGTTCATTTGTACACTTTCTGAAACCTTGCTGAGAACTACAACCTTTAAAAGTACATGTTTCCATCCTGGATGTTCTACAAATTCTTTATTAGTTGGAGATAATGTCTTTTAAACATTTTCGCTTATATTCACTAAAGGAGCAGTGTACTTAGAAGCTGGGATTTTAAAACTTGTAAATAAGCTACATTAATATAGTGAAGATACTGCATTTATCTACATCATGTATTTACTTTAGATAATCTCCAAATGGATGCCTGGGGGTGGCCTGTACTTAGAAGTCTCCTAGGTCACTCCTTGGGTGTCACTAGTTTTCTTTCCTTCAATAATGACTGGGGTGAATGCACAGACATACTCTAAATGATCAAGCCAGGGAGAGCATCCATTTCTGTGACAACTGACAGCAATCATTGTGAACGCAGTATCTTCCTAGGCTCCACTGTTCAGTGTAAAATAATACAGTGACATTTAACATTTAACATTTCCAGTTAAGATCTCAGGATATTCCAAAACTAGTGTTTGGTAGTAGCTATTTTTCTATCTAATCATGCCACATGGTCAGGAAATACATCTAAAGCCTATTAGATTGACAATTATGCAAAAGAATAATTTCCTGCCCCATGAAAATTAAAATGTCAATATAGTAGATGTTATTACAAGGTGCTATGCTAATTAGATTTTGGTCATGTCTGTTCTCTTGACATACATAAAGAGTTGAATAGTGAAACAGATTGTATGTGGTGATCTAATGACTGTGTTGATGAGTTTACAATTTAGTAGTATTCTGAATGTCTCATATATAGTTAATGAAGATTCTTTACATATTTTTAAATTTCTAATACATACCCGAAATATCAAGACAACAAAAAGATTAAAAAAAACCCCTCTAATGTAATGCTTTAGGCAAAGCACTGTCCATTGAATTAGGTGTGAGGGCATTGGGTTTTTTAAGTAAGAACACTAGTTACTCTAAAATAATTCACTGTACCTCGGCATTAGCAAACTAAAAACTGACCACATTATTTCCATACAAAGGAAAACATGATTAGAAAAATTACAGTATTATAAAAATTAGAGTATTTTAACATCAGAAAACATCACAAAAACAAAGCTGAGACTGCAACCAAAATGGCTCATCTATTAGCCAAACAGGAAAACTGATGAAAAAGTGATGACAGAATTAAGTTTTGTTTGATGACAACAGCCAAAGGGATGTCTCTAAAGAAAGGCAAATGTTAAAAATCTATTCCTCTATGGAAAAACTTTACTGGTGAGTCACAGACATTTGAAGCAAAGTCGCTAGTCAAATAAAAAGTAAAATAAGTAATTTGTCTTAAATCTTGATGAAACAACACATTTTGCCTTTTTAAGAACTCAATACTGTGAACTGACTGCAGTGTGCAGACAGTGTATGAGCTCTGTGAATGATTTCATAGAACAACTATAATTAAAATAAGGTGAAAGGGGACAATGTTGAGATTGTAACAAAAAAGTAAGGAAACAAATTTTATATATATGGGGGGGTGGTAGGGTGGGTGGGGCTATGGGAAAAAATGAGAATTAAGTTGTGTCTTATACTGGTACAGATCCCCATTATGGAGTGCAATCATGATGTGTATATTTAATGTACCAATAAAGATAATTAAAAAAAAAAAAGAATCCTTCTGAGGAAATTAATAGTGCACAATTCACTAAAACCTGAAGTAAAATCTACTAAGATGTATAATAACAGATTGTCATATAAGTATAGAAGGAGATAAAGCTTATTTGGACATTTCCACATAACTCATGCATATTTGTTATTTAAAACTTCTGTTTTATTATAATATTATCCATTAGAGTATACTATGTAGAGAATATTTGAAACTGTTGTGTGGACAGTATTGACAATGGTGAACTTTGAACCAGTGGAAAACACTCCATGTACAGTGTTAAATGAAATTAAAACTAGAATATTCTAAATTGTTCAAACCACATAGAAGGCTTCAGTTATATTTTGTGAGTTCTGAGCTGAAAGCAAGGATTGAAATTTTTCTGAATGGGAATGAATGAGAACTGCCACTATCACAATGCACTTATTAGCTTCATGAATTAATTTTATTGCCAACTTTAAAATGTAGCTTTGTAATTTCCATATAATATTTCCAGGCCAAAGAGAGGAAATTTTCAAAATATAGTAAAGGTGATGTGAAAATAAATTATATGATATAAAGTACAAATAATGTTAACTTCTTTATAAATAATTCATGTTGGTGACAGTTTAAGAGCTAAGATTGTCATTCTCAGATGATTTGATGTGTACAATGTACAAATTTCCAAGTTCAAATTAAAATTCCAATAGTGTTTCAGACCATAGTGCAAATATGAAAGTAACATGCATACTAAAAATCTTTTAAATCATATAAATTTGTAGTTTCCTCCTCATTTTGCAGTGTAGGTGGTTATTCTTCCATATCATGTCAAATTAAAAGGCAAATATAGGAAAATAATTAATAGAAAACTATGTCTTTCAAACAATAATGTGTTCAGTTAGAATCATATGATCATGGGCTGATATCAATAGTTTGAAGTACCTTACAAAAATCACATGGCACCATCAGCATTATCACATAAAGATTTTCAAATTTTACAATAATGAAAATAACTCTAAAACAAAATTAAGCAAAATATTACTCCTCCTCTTACAAATGACAGTCCCCTAATAAGAAAACTTGCATTATGCAATAAGTATTCAGTTATTTTTATTGCTATAATTTCAATTTCACAAAACAGTTGGTTTTCTCTCTAGTTCCACAATATAGTCATAACCCTCTCAATTTTGTCCTCTGGCTCATAAAGTTAAACTGTTCATTATCTTTTTTTTAAATTAAAGACAATCAAAACTTTATTTCCTTATTTTGCCAGATGGATATGCTGAGGAATTTTCTCTTTAGTGACCAGTCAGAGAGATCAAACTTCAAGTCCTCACCTGGCTCCTCTGACTTTTGCTTCCATGTTGGCTGGGGTGGTCACAGCAACAGTTGCCAGAAATGAAGACGGATCAGCCAGAAGACCTTGGCCTTTGTAGCAAGTGGGAGGAGGTGGTCAGTCCATGGAAAAAGTGAAGACTAGTTTTTGCTCCTGCTGATGATAGAGTGGAACACTGGTTCAACAGCTGGGTGACATATTCTTTAGGCAAACACCTGGAACATCCTCCAGAAAACAAGAATGCAGTTTCCTCTGTAATGCCAAGCATTTCAGGTTGTATATACTGCTATTGTCAAACTTCAACCTTTAATTGAAAAACTTCTTGACATTTAATCTGGGACAAAGAAATATAATCATTATCAAACTTTCACTAGTGTCATTAAAGGGAAGAGCTGATAGATTCCATTTACTTTGTTCCCCAAATCTTCAGCCATGGTCTGAGTCATTCTGACAACTAATAATTGTGTTATGAATAGCTAGACAAAGCCTACTGTGTTAAAGGGCAATGAAAAGAATATCACTAGATGCATTGAAATTAACAAAGTTACTAAGAAAATAATCATCAAATAATCTCTCCTATACTTAAATCCCAGCTTTAGTGATATTTTGCTGTGTGAATGAGGGAGCAATAAGAGGTGGGGTCAAGAAGCAGAGTGCTGGTCTGCTGTGAGCAGAGAGTAGATTTGAGGAGATCCTGGCTTGGCCCAGAGTGGGAGACTGTGACACATGAAGACAGAGAAATGTGTGCAAGAGTAATGAGAGACAAGAATGTGATGCATTCATCCCACTCCTTCAAGAGAAGGAACAATGAGCCCTGTGACAGACAGCACAGGGAACAGCAGTGGGCAGACGGCTTGTGGGAGGTGGAGGGAGGCTGAATCAGATGGCTCTGCACTCCAAAATCAGCTTTGCTCCCTGCAGTTATTTACATACAATAGAATATTTTTTCTACCTGGAAAAGTAAGGAAATTCTGACACTTGCTAAAACATGGAGGAACTTTAGAGACCTTATGCTAAGTGGAAGAAACTGGTCACAAAGGGTTCCACTCACATGAGTTACCTACAGTAGCCAAATTCAGAGTCAGAAAATAGGATGGCAGTTGCCAGGGGCAATATTTGAAAATTTATTTCCTTTTGCATTATATATACCCACAGAATATAATTATTTTGCATCTTGAAAAGATTGAGACATTTACCATTTGGCCTTTCACAAAAAAATAACTGCTGATCTTTAACTGTAATGCTAACCTGTATTCATTAAGTGAGTGTTCCATTTGTTTTGTTTGTTTAAATTCAACAGCCTTTGAACTCTCTATTCTTCTACAAATTGAACAATGACACATACTCAAGCGTATAGGTACATAAAATGAGCTAGCTGAACTTTGAGCAATTTCAGGTTTTATTTACTAAAAATACCCAACTAAGTGCTGAAGCTGCCAGTCTTTACCAGAAGAGTCAGTTTGTTCATTAAACCATTCATGGAAATAAAAATAGCTATAGCCACATCTATGTCTAGAAAGCATATGAGGAATGAAAGTTTTTCTATTAGAAAAGTAGAAAGAAATCAATTTCTTTTTTTGGTACTTGGGATTGATCTCAGGACTTTGTGCTTGTGTGGTGGACATAGTGCCTCCAAGCTAAATCCCCAGCCTGAGAAATGGGTTTTGTTATAACATTAAAAACTACGCATGTGACTAGGCTTTGACTGAGGGGAGACTGTATGAGCATGCTGGGAAGATGTACAAATGAATATTGGCAGGTTAAAATGATCTACAAGTAGGGACCAAGGATGAGTGTTGATGTCATACCTTGACAATTGATAATTTAACCAAAAGTCACATGGGTAGATGTTATGAACTGAAGCATGTAAATGCAAATGGCCAGGAAGAGTAATTCCACTATGCTGTGGCTGCCTTCAGAACATCTCACTGCTGGTGTGTTGTGTGTGACGTCTCACCTCTTGTGCGTAGAGTAGAAGAGGGGAGTGGACAGGGAGGGAGTGGCCAGGGAGAGAGTGGCCAGGCACAGAGATCCAAGTACACTTGAGAGGAACGTGGCATTTCCTTTACTAAACCACTGGTATGTTAGTAGCTCTGTAATACACACTTGGAGGAGAATTTGTATGCTAATATGTCAGTCTCTAACACCTAAGAATTCCTAACATATAAGAGAAAAGATATATAAGCCTTAGTGCTGTTCCTGAGGAGGGACAGTAATTAACTCTTTTTAAAGCAATTTTTACTAGTCAGTGAGAAACAAACCAATGTTTTCTTTTGCTACTCTATACTTTCATCCTTCAATTTTAAGTTTCTACTCCTGCCATGGTACTATATTTCCTAAGAATTCTGTAATTCATTTACACATGTTCTTCTGTTTAAGATTTGCTCTGCCTCTTGGTTGAGTAAGCTCTCTTTCTATAATTAAGTCTGACACAAGTATCCGGAACTGCATATGCTCCTGGTATTTTTTTATATGTGTTTCTATTAGTGTATTTCTGCACCATCCTGGGTTTGAGGAAAGACAAATTAACAAATCTATGGCAGAAGAGATAGAAGCTTGATAAAGTATTGGTTCCTAAAACCACCACAGCTTAGAGTTGAATAAGGCTGAAACAATGAATTTTGAGAACATATGCCTGTGTGTCACAAGGAGCAGGTGATATTTGGCGCTGAAACTTACTGCATGATGTTTACTTGGAGAAATGTTAAAGTTTACTTAATCCTGGATTATACAGAATCAGCTTATCACTCACTGTCTCCTGGGCTTGGTGTACACAAAACTGCAGCTCCACAGGTCGCTTCTGCAGCCCTGAATCTCATTTGCAGTTTATAGGGACAAGATCCCTTTTTGGAAAAATATTATTT
The DNA here is from genome assembly GCA_004026965.1 of Petromus typicus. Classification (NCBI taxonomy): domain Eukaryota; kingdom Metazoa; phylum Chordata; class Mammalia; order Rodentia; family Petromuridae; genus Petromus; species Petromus typicus. The sequence goes on from PVIR01000456.1 coordinate 116,440, forward strand.
TCCAAAATATTATTTTCCCCTAATTGATTTATAACAATTTTTCCTACAAAACATGGAACACTTGCCTTATTTTCCAGCTCAGACTTAAGACTGTTAGGGTGATATAACACAAAGGGAAAATGTTAAAAGACGAAATAAGAACTTTTAGCATTTTGGAGAAATATTTGAACCTTGAACAGATATTCAAGATGGTATCTCATAACTTGGGTTTGTACAGATGACAAGGTAAGTTCTCAAAATTATTTTTTAAAAGATCTTGCATGGTATAGAATTCCTAAACTGCCTTCATTTTTTTAGAGAGTTGCATTTTACTTAAAAATGACTTTTTTTTTAATGTTGCATAGCTATGAATGTCCAACAAAGGCTTATTAGAAAGCTACTTGGATGATTAATTATGCTAATGATAGTGATGTTTCTCAAGTCAAATACTCATACTTCAAAAGAATGATTTATGCTTTATTAAAAGATCATCATATTTGACTTGTTATCTTGGCATTTTTATTTTTATTTTTATTTTTTTAGTTTTGAGATAGGGCTGGTCCTGAACTCAGCCTTGAACTCAGATATCCTCAAGCCTCTGGCTCTTGAGTGTTGGGATTATAGGCATGAGCCGTGTCCTGCACTGTGGTAGGGGGTACTGATTGCTGGTAGGCATGAGTGACCACACCTGGCATTGTTGTACGTGGTTATAGGGATTGAAACCAGGCCCTTGTGCTTGCAAGGCAGGCACCTGAAAAGCTGAGCTAAATCCCCGGTCCCTGTATCTATTTCTTTATTTTTAAGCATACCCAATAAAATTATGCTAGACTAAGAGGAGATATTTTCCATTTACTACTTTGAACATATCTTTAGTTGAATACTAAGATATGCTTATTTAAGTTATACTTTACAACCATATATATACTACATTATATATCAATATATGAATATGCTAATACAACAGAATTTCAAAGATGAATGCATTTGGCACACTGTACAGTACAATAAATCATGAATTGATAAACTGAAATTGATGCTTCTAAGTTAGTATCTTACTAAGAAACTTTACTTAAACTATTCCTTTTTAATTTTCAGTTGAAAAATGCTATTTTCTATGGACTTTCAGAAGACATAAATATACCTACATTGTATTATTTTTGGCAGGTATTCAAGCAGTTTCATCCTGGGCTATACTATTTCTATTCAGATAAGGCAGGCCATTCCTATTCTTTTATAAATAGTATGAATAATTTTCTCTTGAGAGTGTAAATTTAATTACATATATTATAAAGAAATATTTCTCAGTTTGACTTTTACAGTATTATAAATAATTCTTGTCTTAATTACTTTCTCACTTCTGAGTAAAATCTTGACATCCACAAATTAGACAAGGAGAAGTTTATCTCAGCTCACAGTTTGTGGAGGATTCAGTGCATAGTCAGCTGGTGCCAAGGTGGGGCGGCATCACACAAAGGCACGGCAGAGGGGTATGGCAGAGGACAGCTAGGCTAGGGCAAGACAGGAAGCAGCAGCTATCAAAGGAAAAGGACTTTAGACCACATCCACACTGACCCACTTTTCCCACCAGGCTTCACCTTCTATCATCACACCAAGCTATAAACTCAGAAGTGGACTAGTCTAATACCACACAACAGAAGCCCTGCCTATGAGGTTTTGGAGAGGGACACCTAGAAAGAAACTGCTATGACATTAATAATTCATATTTCCTGGGTGATCGCAAGAACATGGTAGGAAGATATTCTCATTGGTGGTGCCAGAACAAGGACTTCCTACCCCATTCTTGTTTATGAGATCAAAGAGAACATTAACAAAGCAACTGAGAAAATCAGCCCTTCAGGAATGCTGTCATTAAGTCAGATACTTGCAAGAACTGTGGAGCATTTGTTTCAGAAAAAGTTTAGTCTAGTAAGTTCAGCGAGACTTTCGGTATTTTATTATGCTCAATTTTCATGCTCCACAAACTATATTAGGACAAAAGCAGCTTTGAAGATCAGTAGCTCCATAATCACAGTGAAAAGTGTCAGCCACAGGCAGTGAGACATACCTGAGCTGGAGTATCTTTAAAAAATTGGCTTGAGGTTCTCTGAAGCTCCATTCCCCCCAAAAAAAACCATCATTGTTAGACTTACTTGGTAATTTCCAAGATCAATTCGCTTGTAGAGGTTCTCTTTACTAGATAAATCCCATCCATTGTCAATAGTCTCTTCTCAGGATTGAATTGTTGAAAACAATCAACACTTGTCTGCATTTGCGGCTCTCAGAGATGGGGCTAATAGCTGGAGTGAATTACAAGTTGATCAAAAGCATTTCTAATGGCGATCCTGAGAATGAGATGCATACAGAGGCTCTGCAACGCGCTCCCATGTTCCTGAGAGTCTGAACAGCCACGAATAGGTACAGATCTGTGTGTATGGACAAGAAAAATTTAAAGGGAAACAAATAGAAAATAGGATAATTTGCAAGTAATATATTTGATAATAGACTACTATCTGGAATATATAGAGAATTTGTACAACTCAAAATAAACATCAAAGAATTAAAAAATGGGCAAATGATTTGAAAAATATTTCTCCATAAAAGTTATCCACCTTATCAATAAGCACCTGGGAATATATTCAATGTTATTATGTACCAGAAAAATTCATATAAAAACATGAAATATCAGCATCTTCAGCTTCATGGCTGTAATAAAAAAGATGGGCACAAGTAATCTAGGGAGAAAGTACAGATACTGAGACCCAGATGTAGTACAAGGTTGATGAGAATGCAAAATGGGACACATTCTTTGAAATTAGTTTGGAATTTGATTAAAAAATAAAAATGAGATTGTCATATTTCCCTGATAGTCCAGTCCTAAGTATATAGGCAAGAGAAGTGAAAAAAATGTTTATACAAATACTTCAATATGTTCACAGCAGTTATTTATTATTTATAATAGCTAAAACGAGAACCATCTCAAGTGTTCAACTGAGGAATGGATGGGCAATGCTCAACATGTTAAAGTAATGCAACACTGTAAGGTCATATTGAGACATGCTATGACATGTGACATGTGACATGTGTTGGCTTCAAATGCATTATTCTAAATTAAAGAAGCCACTCAGCCCACATGTACAACTCCCCTTAGTAAACTGTCTAGAAAAATTAATGCTAACTTATACTAGATTAACTGCTGCCAGAAGTCATCACAAAAGTGGTGTGATCTACGGCTGCTTGTGACTAGGAAGTTTTATTGTGATGAAATATTTTAAAATTATATATTAGTTAATACATAATTATTTTTCTGTCATTGAAACATTTTTAGTAAATTAAGTTAAGGAGTTCAGTAAATAATTTTTAGTTTAGATATTTATTTACATTAAATACATGCCAGATATTTTGCTAAGAACTAAAGAGTAAAACAGAAAAAAGAATACATATTTTTTTGTCAGAGTGGAGTTTCTAACTTAGTTAGAATACAGATATTTTTAACGGAAGCAAAAATAAATAATGAGATATTTTTTAAGATCATAATATAATAGCTTTAAATCAGAGAGCTACATGGTCACAGGAGGGTAACTTTGACCAGACAGTATTAATACTATATTTTTCTTTATTTATGTCTTATGTCTGGCAGTTACTTCATTTATTTGAGATTTCTGTTTTTAAGGAAATTATCCATTTTAAATCAATATTCAGTTAATGCTTCCTTGTTGGCCAGTCACCTGCATAACTTTATTAAAGCTGTATTTCCTTTCAATATTTAGAAAGAATTTCTTCTTGGCAACAACACAATAATGACAAAATTGTTGTTATCTACTTTTATTATAATGCAGCTTATAAACTGTAAAATTATGAACTAAGGGACATAGGATTTTTGCTTGCCCTCTGTGCCTTAAAGTTTATTTATATTCTTTTCCTTCTGCTTCCCACTTCTCCATTGTTAGAAGTGTGGGCAAGAATAGTTTAAAATCAGGCAACTAGTTTGTATTTATTCAAAATCAACTTTGGTTTTAGTCTTTTTTTCCCTCTTTGTCAGTTTCAATTTTGTATTTTTATAAGGATCAGTCCACATTTTAACTTTTTAACATCTTTCTGCCCTGGAGGAATTTTTATTCATGTATTGAGACGGAAAAGCGGTTAACAGAATACAATGAGAAAATCTTAAATAAATGATCCTGTAAATCTGAAATCATTAAGGGGAGAAATATGAGTGGCTTCCTGTGCCTTGATGGGAACCCTGGGTTAAGCGCGAGACGCGGATGAAGAAAGGCCCTTTGGTTTATCTTTCCGACGTGGAATACTCACCTGGTCCATTTTATGCTGGAGCATTGTCCTCAGCCGAAAGAATAAGCCTACAGCCAGGGTCTACTGGGGATAGCCAGGACACGTTGTCATGTTTCACCCAATAGCAAAGATTGAAAAGTTTCTTCTTCTGCTGTGTTAGTTTGGAAATGGGCTTGGAGAATCACTCCGCTCTGAAGATTTACCTAACAGTAGACATATGCGTTTTCTAGGAGATTTTGGTATCTCAGAGATTTAAAGCAACATCTGTTATGATTACGACGAGGAGCCATCCTGAACCGCCCGGCTGTTCCACTGGCAACAGCTTGGGGGGTGAGGGCTGAGAGTCCACGTTTGAGACGGCTTGCTCGGTACCTGGCCGGGTGGCATCCTGTGGGCTGGGAGCTCCGAAGTCCCTCTTCTTAATCGCCGTGAGGCCACACTCCAAAGCAAGTGATCAGGAGAACGAAGCGGGACATCAGTCACCTTGTGTCCTGTGACTGTAGGGGTCACTTCTGTCACAACTTCAGCCTGACCAGACGGGGAAGGGACTGCAGTCCCAACCTTTCCAGCATGACAGTTGTTCGACAGAGCCCTTGGGCTGAGTGGAACTGTAGCCATTTTCAGAGGACAGAATCGGCCACAATTTTCCTTAGATATTACTAAAAGTTTCCATATTTGATGAGAACAATTATTCTCTTTTCAAGTTGTCACCATCAGAGGCACAGAGATTAAATTGTGGGAGAAGTTGTCATGTAGCCATTAAAATAGTAAGACATACATAATCAGACGTTGGACGTATTCTTACTCTTTGGGGGAATGCTACTTCCATTTCTGGCATGCTTCCTTTGTTGATTAAATGCTGATGCCAATCTTGAGGTTTTCAAGGACTCAAACAGGCTTCTCCACAGACAGGCCTCACGCCATGTTCCCAGGATAAGGCCTTCTCGGCCAGCCGCGTTGCATGCACGGCCAGGACTCAGACGCGTGTTCGTCCCTGTGCGGGTCAGGGAGACCTGAGCAAACCGGGCGCCTCGGCCCGGGAGAGGCCGCGAGGACCGAGCGCCTCTGAGAGGTAAGGACGGAACACCATCCGGGCACCGCGAGGAAGCCGGACTCGGTCGGCGCGTGCGCATACTGCGCAGCTGTGCGCGTGCGCACCGCGGTCGGAGCCGCTCGCGCGCCGGCGCCCCCTGTCGGGAGAACGGAGAGGAGGACGGGAGGGGCGCGCGAGGCCGGACCCGAGCAGGTGGGCTGCACAGCTCTCTGTGGAGAAAGAATCCTTTGGGGCGGCGCGAAGCTGAGCTAGGGGTCTGACCTGTCCGAAAAAAGCCCCCGAGCCGAGCAGTGCACAGTGAGGTGTCCGGCTGGTGCAGAGGTGAAGGGCGGAGTCCTGTGGCCCGCAGGGAGCGCGGGCAGGACGAGGCCTTCTGTGGAACCCTCCCCGAGGCTGCGTGAGTGTCCGGGGAACGTCTGAGGGGCAATTCTGAACTTTGATTTTATTTTATTTTACTTGTCGTATTGGGAATCAAACCCATAGGTCCTCTGTCTGCCGTTGAGGTCCATCCCCAGCCACGTTTTCAACTATTTTATTTGTTTATTTAATTTGGAAACGAGGTCTTAGTTGCCAAAGCGAAACTTGAGGTTAAACTTGGACCTTCATCTTTCAAAGTGCCGGCAGTACGGACGTGCACGACCGCTCTAAGCGAGGGACAGGCACGTTTATTTGCAGTCCACTTCCCAGAAAATGTACAGGCCAGGCAGGCTGGAACTATTGCTCTTTTCGGTTGTAATGTAATTGCCAGAAACCTGCTCAGAAGCGCTGTATTTTAAGTAATTAGTTCTGCTTATCTTTGGCTTTTTATTCAAAGTTATATGCATTTCAAAATACTGTTCTGCCCATTTTCAAGTGTCTTCGGTGTGCAGGCAGATACTACATTAAGGCAAATCATGATGATGGCAATTACGCTGAATTCACGGTTCGCACTGCAATCCTGCCTCTAAGTCAGAGGTTCTGATTATATATCATTCCTGGAGTAGTTTAATCAAATAATTGAATCAGAGATTCTTTTCATCCAGTTTGAGCGACTTATGTCTGCTCTTCTTCACTCAATCACCCTATCTTTCCTTCATAACCCTGAAAATTAATCCTCTAATTTGAACTTGAATCATTTTATACTAATTGAATAACTTTCCTGCTGCTTTAGGTAATTAATCAAAGTTCTATATTTAAGTAGAAAATTGAAATTCATGAAACAGGTAAGACTTGCGGAGACAAGATTAAAAGAACTTTAAACTTGAATTATTTTTCCCTTTAATGACATGTACATTAGAAAATATCACTCACTTCTTTTACTTCCTTTTTTTTCTATCTTGAAAAAAGACGTTGGAGGAATTAAGAATAAAAGAATGTGTTTTTTCAAATCAAAAATCCAGTGAAGAAATGGCACTAAAGACTGCTTTAAACTTTAGACTGCACTAAAGACGTTTTTTCTTAAGTTCCGTGAGTCCTATTGAGCCATGTCCTATCAGGACGTGATAAGATAAGATCTCTAGGATAAATAGTTAATGATAGAGGATAGTTATTTATTAACTATTTGAGTATCCAAAGTACGTTTACTAGCGAATGTTTTTTAAATATGAGATGCCTCCTAACACATACAGGTGCGGCTTTTGAAGTATTCATGTAATTGTTGAGAAGTACTTTGTTTCTCTTACATAATTTCAAACTACTGCTATACCTTTCTGTGTTATCTTAGTTGCTGTTATTGTCTGTTCTAGAGAAGGTAGACAATGATTTTGTCTTCTCTGAAAAGGCAATACAGGCCCGACGAAAAGTGCGGCCACCAAAAGTAATTTCAGACCACAGAGGAAGTTGACATGAGGAGAAGCTGCCACCGTGCAAGATTAATAGTTGCCTCTGAGATGCATGAGTTTCTCTTGACTTCAGATCACAAAAATATTTGAAAGACATAAATAGAAAACCTACTATTTCATATGTAATGTAGACTAATGGAATTTATTCTGAAATATATGCCAGAGATATTATCTATTAAAAAGGAAAGATTAGCACTAGTACAATATCATTAGTTAATATGTAGACATTATCTTATTTTTATACCTTTTCCATCAATGTATCAATTTTTAAACCTTTCCATCCATTTATATTTTACAATTTAATTTAGTAAATATGTTTCCTTTACAACCATTATCTTCCTAAATTTCCTCTCTCATGCCACTTTGCAGTTAGGTCCCTATTTTTCCTTCAACATTTTTCAGCTTCTAGGGACTAGTTTTAATCTTTGGAACATAGAAAGCCAGTTTTTCCAGCACCATTTACTAAATAGGTTTTCTTCCAGTGAAGGTATTTGCCACATTTGTCAAAAATAATTTGGCTGAGTGTTTTTGGAGTAGTTTCTGCATCTTCTGTTCTGTTTCACTGATACTCTGGTCTGTATCCCCCCACTAAGTACCATGCTGTTTTAATCATAGTAGCTTTGTAGTATGATTGTGATGTTCCCTGCCTTGTGCTTGTTGCCCAAAATTACTTCTGCTACTCTAGGTCTTAATTAAAATTTTAACTGGACCCTGCACTCCTAGGAAAGACTGCCTGCCTTAAGTGACAAGGTATTTGAAAAGAAATATATCATTATATAAAAGGACTGTTTTAATGAGGTTTTAAGAGTATCTTTTCTCTGCTGAGCCCAGTATCTTCCCTTTTGGAGTTGCACTTCAGATACTTTCTGAAGAAAAGACCATACTTGCAGGTAGAATGGTTCTGATAGCCTGCAATGATGCTCCATTTAGAAATCAGTGGGGAAGGCTGAATGTGCCCTTCCCAGTCCATAGCAAAGCTTGACTCTACCTGACTGTGTTCATTTTTTCAGGCTGTACCTAGTTATTACCTTCTGTGCCAGGCATTGTTGGGGGACAGGAAGTTGAACCCAGTAGTCTAGGGAGAGCTGCAAATGTCACCACTGGAGTGTAATTCAGGAACAATGCTCCCAGCATCACACATTGATTTCTACTCCTCTCTTTTTCTATTTTATTTAATTAATTAATTAATTAATTTTAGACAGGGTCTCGCTTTGTGGTTCAGGCTGGCCCTGAACTCAGCCTCAAACTCACAGCAATCCTCCTGCCTCTGCCTCCCGAGTCCTGGGATTACAGGTGTGAGCCACCACACCTGTCACTGTGGTATGTGGTACTGATTGCTGCTGAGCATGAGTCTCCACACCCAGTATTGTATGTGGTTAACCGGGGTCCTTGTGCTTGCAAGACAGGCGCCGGAACCACTGAGCTAAATCCTCGGCTCAATTCTCTTTTATTTTTTGTTTCCCTCAGCAGCCTCCTTTTCTCTGACCCCTGGAGATAAACTGTCTGAATCTTGGGAGGCACAGTAAAACTGGTCGATCTAAGGCAGGCAGGTGGTGTGTGGCGCTAGACCTTTGTCTGGAAAGATAGAAAGAGAGCTCTGGAAAAAGAGAGAGAGGTTCAGATATGTGAAATCCGTAAGTTATAAATATGAAGCCATAACTCACTGGTGGAGAAATAAAATGAAAACAGAATAAACATTCAGTTAGCTTAGTTATCAATTCCTAATGAAACTTAAAGCCAAGTTTACAGATGAGTCACTCTGCAGATCGTGGTATAGTTTGAAGTTCATGTAGCAGAGATAGTTCCTCTGTTTCAGCAATGGCTGGAGTCCTTACCAGAGGTGGCCTTCTGGATTGAAAGCCCACAGGAGAGTAGTAATTCATGAGGCATAAGTGGGTATAGAGTAAGGATCAATAAAATTTCTTTTAAGGGCCATTAAGTCAGTGTTTTAGCTCTGTGGTTCATCAAATGGTCCCTGTTAGGATTACTCACTCAGCTCTGCTTTTGGAGCTCTGAAGGAACATGGATTGGATATGGATGTGTTTTAATAAAACTTTATTTGCAAATGTAAGCTGTGGATCAGATTTAGCCTAGAGAATTAACTTGCTAGTCCCTGCCAAGTGCAAAAGCACAGGCCTGGGAGGCAAGAAGACTGGCTTTGTCACTTCCTTGCTGAGGAGCGACCATGGGCAAGTCATTTTATTTACCTGCATGCTGTTTTTTTCAAAGGAAAGTAACAAAAACTTTCATTTCTTTGGATCATGGTGAGGACTCTGATGTCACAACTCTGGCCATTTTTTTAAGGGATTTTTAAAAACTAGATATAGCCCCAAATAGGAAGTACTCCACTATTGACTTAGGAATTAAAAGGCAGGAATTCACAATGAATAGGAAAAAATGTGCAATATTTTCATAAACCTCCTAAAGTTACTAGCATAATTCCTTTCCTCTCTCCCTCCCTCCCTCCTTCTCTCTCTCTCTCTCTCTCTCTCTCTCTCTCCTTTTAATAGCCTTGATTTAGCTCAGACACAGGACCATCTGTTTGCAAGAGCCCCTCATGAGGGGTTACCCTTTACAATGGCATCTGTTTGAGAATTGACAGAGAGGTAGAGCCCCTTTGCTTCAAAGTGTGTAGTTCCCATTGAAAAGAGGAAATGACTGCAGATCTCCAAAAGAGTTAAAGAGTTCCTTTTGCATTCTCATCCTGATGTCAGCTTTACACACACAACTAAAAGATTTTTTTATAATCACCAACTTATCCTCTTCTTTCTTGCTTCACATCATCATAGACAATGACCTACCTTGATTTGCTAGCTCCTTTCTTCCATATCCTCCTTCCCCCAGGTTTCCCCATAGATATGTAAACAGTTTTGTTAGCACCTGATTTTCACAATGCTAATGGTGGTTGTCTTTTCCTGGCTAATTGACACTGATAAGGTTTATAATAGCAGTGCACAGGAGCATGAGTGAAGGAAAGGCCATGAGAAGAAACTAGAGGATATATACTCCTGGAAAGCAGAAGGTGAAAAATTCCTTAGTAAGTATCCAGCTTGACCCTGGTTTTCCATGTCTTCAAGTATAACACTGATCTCCCTTTTTTGATGTTATAGTTTAATCTAGCTATTGTACATATGATTTTTATTTTAGTAAAGGAATTATATTGATCATTTCAGAGATAGCAGGGTAAAAGAAGCCTGAGAAAACCTGATCATTTTAACAGTTCTGAGCCTCATTTCCTTATAATTTAGAGTTGAGAAACATAGAAAGTTTCATTGTTTTTTCTGTTATCCTTGTACAAATCATTGGCTATCAGTAGTTAACCAACCCTGGGACATAGAAGACAGTGGTAAGTCTAGTGCAGTGGGAATCCTGGTGCCTTTGGGATAATTCAAACATTCCCCGCAAAGCCAGTAAGAGAAGCTACAATTTATCTTTCATTAATTGACATGAATTTGTTGACAGTTTTGTTTAAAGAGTACTTGAAATAATCCTGTGCAGTTTGATGCCAGGTTTTTTTTAGACAGGGTCTCACTTTTTAGTTCAGGCTGGTCTTGAGCTCACTAGCCCAGGCAAGCCTGAAACTCACAGCAATCCTCCTGCCTCTGCCTCCTGAGCCCTGCGATTACAGGCATGAGCCACCATGCCTGGCACTGTGGTATTTAGTACTAATTGCTGGTGGGCATGAGGCACCATGCCTGACATTGTTGTATGTGGTTACCAAGGATCGAATCTAGGCCCTTGCACTTGCGAGGCAGGTGCTGGAAACACTGGGCTAAATCCCCAGGCCCGAAGGATTTTTTATGTGTCTTTGCATGTTATTTTTTTGGAGAAAAATGTACTTGTCTGAAAAAATTATGCTTTAAGAGTGTGCATATTAGACATGATATACTCAAGTTGGTTTGGCCTCAAAGGGAAAAGAGAGTGAGCCTTGAGAGAAGTATATTCTATGAGAGGTCCTAGAGAGGTAGGGACTGCAGTGCTGTGGAGCACTCCAGAGAGAATTAGAAGAGGAACTGAGAATCTGAAGACAGGAGCCAGGGGTAGAGCTGGGTTGCTGTGGGAAAGACGACATATGGCTGGATATACAATAGTGCAGGGCTATCTGGAAGTAAATTCAGTGCACTGCATGTAGGGGATGATCCTGGCATAATTTGGGATGGATGAAAAGCTAGATTGGTGTGTGAGATTTAGATAAGACAATAATTGAAGGTATGGACCTTGGGCAGGTTTGTTTATATTTGAAAAATGTACTTATAGGGAAGATGTCAAAATTTTTAGGAATTAGCCAGCTCTGGGGCAGGTAGTCCCTTGCTAGATAGAAAGATCTCTAAGATATCAATATATCATAATATACAGAAATTGGCAAAATATGGAAAATACAAACAATAAAATTTAGAAAAATTTATGGCATTCTTCCCAAGCAAACACTGACATCAGGAAGCAATGGCCTGATCTTGGAGCACACTGAAAGGACTGACCATTGTTGGAACCGAATGTAGATAGAAGTCTGAATTTTTCTGCTAAACCTTTCATTGTCTCAGAGGGGAAAGATTTAGATCTCTTCCAGATAGAGCTCTGGTTTACAGATGAAGAATTAGGCTCAGAAAGGAGCAGCAATGCCTATGGCTATTCAGTCAGGGGATCTTTACAAGAACTCTATACTTGCTACTCTGGTTTCCATTTTATAAGGGAGGCTCTGAAATAAGGGAATTTGCTCTAACCAAGATTGTCAGTAAGCAGAGATCTAAGAGATTCATTGGGTGAACTTAAATGTAAAAATGTAAAGTTAGGACTGGGATGTGTAGCTCAGACATGGAGCTCTAGCCTATGTTGGAGACATGAATGGGACCCTGTCTGTATTTGATTCCCAGCAATGGTAAAATAACTGATGATGTAGGAAGCAAACATCAATGAACTTTTAATTCTCACAGTCTCCAGATTTTGTGCCATTATTTTCTATGTGCTAGATATGAGCACACTGAGTAACAGTCAGTGAATTGAGTTTGAAGCTTATATTGCTTCCCTTAAATTGTAAAACAAATTGAGTTCATAAACCAAAGTACCATTCTGCTGGGCAGGGAAGACAACTGTGGCAGGTAAAGGAGTCAAGAAAAGGATTTCCAGCAATCACTTGGAACTAGAAATCTCTGGAGGAGCAAAGTGTGTGTGTGTGTGTGTGTGTGTGTGTGTGTACGTGCATGCACATGTGTGTGTTTGGAAACACAACCCTCCAGATGACCAAGTAAAGCCAAATTACTGAATTGAGTAAAAAGGGAGATGTCTTTTGTATATCCCAGAAAAGAAAACACATTCTTTTGATCTTTTGATTAATAATCTTTTTCATTTTTTTTCAATTCACATCTTTATTGGTACATTATATATATATATATATATATATATATATATATATATATATATACTCCCACCCCCTTATATATATATATAAACTTTGTTTCCTTTCTTTTTGTTGTATCTCATTGTTTTACCCCATGTTATTTACCCTTACATTCCATTAATAATCTTTTTATAAATCAGGAAAACAAAATTTGTTGGGGCTAAATGGTCTTAGAGAAGTTGAATGAGGTGAGCAGGTCTGTACTATATTAAGAAATGGGCTCTATAAAGACTTTGCAGAAAGGGAAAAATGTATCATGATATCCTAAGAAGAAAAAAAGATTTGGAAAATAATTTTGCATTTTGACTCCATTATTATAAAACTAGTGACAAGATTAATCACTTTACATCATTGGAAGCCATTTTCTTCAGTATCATGTGAAACATCTGGAATGAAGATCTGATTACTTTCCTAGATTTGCATCTCAGGAAGTGATCACCTGACTTGACATTAAATTCCTCATGTTTAGAAATTGTATACTTTCCAGATTAATAAAAACCTAAATTTTTGGAAAATTAGGGGATCAATAAGCAGCTTGCTTATCTACATAATTTGGAGCATGGAATAAAAGAAGGGTCATCTAAGAGATATTTTAAAATACTTCATATGTTCTTCTCCCCCAGTGGTTCTATGTTCTTGTCTTTGGTGAGTAAAGTGGGGGTACTATGTTGCTCATGGGCATAGGCTCTACAGTTTTGTCACTGGAATGGAATTTAAGCTTCCTTATTTACATATAATAAGATATTTTAATTTACTTGCCCTCTTGGATTTTGTTTTTCTCACCAGTAAAACTAGAATGATAAGTATCTGTTTCAATAGATAGCTGAGAATGTCACTTGAGAAAAACCTACAGAGCTAACATATTCCTCATGCTTTTCCCAGAATATTTTGTCCCTAATATACTCCCTTCACTATTACCATGCTCTTGTCATAAAGTTTTCTTTGACTCTTTACATTGACGTTAGTTGAGTTTCCTGGAGTTGTCAATATTTTTCTGACAGATCGCTAAACAGTAGCACACTTCCTTATCCTACACATATTTATTCTGCACCTCGACATGCTTTTCATAGGTTATTGCAGCAGTGGAATTGAGAAGTGCTTATGAATCTGGCTTTTATCTTACCTAATTTAGAATCTCTTCACCTGATTTCATACTTGTGGGGAGCAGAGTTCATACCATCAGGACCACGGAGAGCTCAGACGTGAGCTTTAATGGTGAGGAAAGGGTTATGCGCAGGTTATTAAATGAGATTCCCCCTTTCTGGCATGTTTTCCAGTGTGTTTACTAAAAAATGTCATCTGCTGAAGAGATAAATGGTGCTGAATCTCAGAGGAAAGGGGACTTTTAATTTGTGTGACATTTTCGTTTGTTTAATGAATGAGGGCTGCCTCTCACTGTTAAAACCTTACAGTTTTATTTTCTTCTCACATTTTGATTCTGCCCTTAAATCTCCATCCTTCAGAGCTATCACTTTCTTGGATTTACTCTCTATTTTATTTTCATTACTATGTAACAAATGCCTCAAAACTTGAAGTGAGATTTTTATGTAGTACTTGCTGAACTGTGCTAATGAATCCTTTTTTTGTTTGTTAAAGCCCCACAACAACTATGGGGAATAAATTCAGAAATCACTTCATTTTCTTAATTTCATGTGATGTACACAAGAGCAACAAGTGCCAGCTGAAAGCATTGGCTAGAGAGGAATTTCTCCCTGTTGCTTCAGTGGGTTAGTCCGGGGCTGTGGTCACATGGGTTCCATCTGGTGGGACACTTCTCTCCACACCAGGCAGAGGAAGAGGGCAGACCTGTACTAAGAGATAAATTAATTAGTCTTTCCTTCTCTTCTGTGATATAAATAAAAATGCATGTATTCAATACATTGATATTTGCTGTAGAGAATTTTAGCCTTTACATTGACACAGTAATCTTCAAACCTGACCTTTTATAATAATTAACAGAAGGGCTTTTAAAAATTATCAATGCCTGGGTCTTACCTCAGAATCCTTAAACTCAAAATTGGTTGGAGTGGAGCTTTTATCCACTGGTTTAAAAATCATCAAGGTGAGTCTATTTTGTAGCCAAGTCTTGACTCACTCTCCATGATTCTGCATGATCTGTTTAGCTGCAGTACAGAGAAATTCAGGAGCACTGGTGAACTAAGGATACATTTCTGAGTCTCTTTGCTCTCCTATAAAATCTCAGGCACATATATATGCTTCAAAAAATGTCTCAGTCACAGAGACACATAAATGTTCTTGATTATCTATCTATCCATCTATCTATCTATCTATCTATCTATCTATCTATCTATATATATATATATATATATGACTCCAGAAATAGCTGCAGACTCACAGTCACATTCTAGCATAGCCAATGGATGAACACATAGAACAGGCACACACTTATCATGTTGATATCTTGAGACACACAGACAGACAGACACTCAGACAGAGACACAGCTCTACAAAGATATACTATAGAACACAGACATAGACATAGAAACAGATATTCATGCCCAAAAGCTTATTATGTGGACATGGTTTTCAGCAGACAGAGTTGCTCACAATAAATATACTCAAGGGCTCACACCCAGTGAAAACATCCACAGAAAGGTAATTATTTGCAATGAATAACCTGGTGAAATCTCTGTAAAGAATTTACAAATAACTTCCAGAAATGATTGTACAAAGGGAAAGTTAACGAAATGAAGAACATATGAAAATGTCATTCAGGAGAAGAGGAAACACTAAATTATCAATGGAGATATGAAAATGTTTTCACTCCTTACGCTATCAGGGTTACCTAATAACCAAAACATGAAATGCATTATGGTATTTCTCAAATCCAAGCAGTGAAGGATGTGGAAAATAGGAACAGATACACTGGTAGTAAGGAATTGAAAAACAATTCTTTCAACTGCAAATTTACAATATTTCATGACAGAATTTTTGTTCTATTTCTTTGAACAAACTTTGATGTGTGTTGTTCTGTATACTTTCTGTGATTATAGGTATGTGCATTTATATTCCTTAGCATGCACATGGACACACAGAATTAAATATGTACCCCCAGAAAATGATAGAGTACATATCTGAGCCATATACAACCATGTATTTGTTTATCTGTATGTTTATATATAGCTTAGAAAAATTATTTATACAAGGAATCATTTATATGAATGAGCAATGTAGCATTGTACCTTAAATCCAAAGTAATAAGGAGTGGTTTAAACATTTTTAGCTAAATAATTACTAGTGTATACACTTGATGGAATAACCCTACAAAGGGAAAATTAATGATTTTAGTTACATGATTCCCATTTGTTTAAGTCAAAATCTAAGTAAAAAGAGAAATGGCAACTATATGCATCTCAAATGTGGTAACATGTAAAATACAGCAAACCCATGAAAGGCTTAAAAAAGCCGGTCTGTGTGGAGGAGGTGTTCTGGATGAGACAGAAGAGTTCCTGGAGCAGAGGACACTGGGAAGCACTTGCTCCTTACTCCTTACCTGATCAGCAGCTCTTACCACTGTCCTCTTGTCAAAGCTGCTATTTGGGTGGAGGAGGACAGTGGTTACAGAGTCCTGTGAAAGAAGCTACTCACTTGTGGTTACAAAACAGTATCTAAAGAAAGATGAGGGCTGTGTAGAGCAGTCTGCTCTGAGAGATAAAGGAAAAGAAGGGTCACTGCCTATTCCACTCCGTTGCTGTGACTGTTACCTGGGAGGGCAGGTTCAGAAACTCACTATCCAGTCACCATGCGATGGACTTTGCCTCCAGCTTGGGTGCTTGCTGTAGCCATATGCATACTCTCCCTTGGTGTCCATCTGCAGCCCCTGACTCCCTCACATCCAAGAACCTCCAGGCAACATGCCCCTGACCACATAAGTCCGGTTCACCATGTCTTTTTTATACGGTCCAAATTCTGTGCCCTGGATGTGTGCTGGTCTTATTATCTGATAGTTGCCAAGCATCTGTGCTCGGCCACCTTGCTGTGAGCTTTGGGGAGCAGAGATGGTTGGAGCAGTGAGGTCTGTCCTCACACTGCCCTCACTCCAGGGCATGCTGGCAATGGCACAACTCAAGGGCATGCAATTATCAAGAATTCCAGTGAGTGACAAGGGTGAGGGTGGGCAGAGAAGACTCTTATGAAAATGTGACAAGTGAGCAGTGGTCAGAGAGAAGAGAGAGGGTAATTGGAGGGTGTTGTGTCTTTTTTACTTTCTTCCTTTCTGGCCCAAGTAGTCTCTCCTTTCAGCTCAGCTACTCTACCTAAACAGCTTTCTTCAACTCTTTACCCGTAGGAGCTCCTTGCTATTTGAAATGTTACATCCTCCATGAATCCTTATCTGTCTCCTTCAGCCAAACCATCTATCTTACTTGCTATAATAGCTTCAGCTCTCATACTAAAGCCTTCTCAGTTTCAGTCCTGGATCTCCTGTTTACATGTGACAGAGCTCAGATGAAATAAGGTCAAGCCCCACAATGGAAAGATTTATTAGTTTTGGTAAGCAGGGATAGACAGGGCCCTGGAGGTGACTGTCTTGCAATCTATCAAAATGGGAGGTACTTTTTGATTTTGATTTTTGGTTGCGCAAAGCATTGCTTCAGAAATGCTGCTCCAGTCTGCAGTTCTTGCAGAGTTTGAGTCAATTTCCTGGAGCCAGCCTTATTGGGCCCTCTCACTACAAACTGGCTCCTATGCACCAGCTGGAGTTGCCTGACAGCCCATTCTCAGAAGCCCAAGTCCAGGTGTATATGGTCCCTCCTCCAAATTCTACAAGGTCAGCACTGAAAGACAATCAACTTCTTTTTAGAAACTGAGTTGAATAAGTGGTTATGTCATTTTTATGTTTCAAAGTATTGGTAATTCCAAATATTTCCCCTTTTTCCTTTTATCTCTTAGAATAGTAATATTTCTTTTCTACTTGAAATGTTTGTGTCTCCTTTTTTTTTTTTTGACACATTCAATTTCCTGTTTGTAACTTGATGCCCAGTTAGCAAGGCTGTATATTAGATCAGATCTGTTGAAATAATAGAAATGGTAGTTTCTGTCTCCAAACAGCTTCTCCCTTAGCTGAAGGAACATTTCCATAAATTCTCAAAAGTAGATAGTTTGTTATGAAAACAGAATACTAAGTCTAGTTCTAGAACTTCTTGTTTTCTGTATTATATGTAATGAAATGATTGAAGAGTGATTTGAGATCATTTATCCTAATACCTTACATTCATCTCTGAAAGCATTGAGAATGTATTTCAGTCTAAATGTAGTTTGCTTTGAAACTAAGAACTCTTTCTATACCTTCTACTTAATTTCTCCACCATGTGAATCAATTAAAATATTTTTCTTTATTTTTTATTGTTTATCTGTTACATAGAGGATAAATATGCAATTCTCTTTTCTGATTTATCACTTTGTTTTCTTTTCTTCCAAAGTTAATGACATAAAAAATCATTCTAAAACACATTTTTCTGCTGTAAAAAATATTAGTTGCAATATTTATTGGCTGAACTTCTTAGCATAGTAAAGAGAATCTATGTTAGAGGAAAGAAATAACTATTTTAGGAGTACTTTACATCCTTTTTTTTACTATATAACCTGACATATATATATATCTTTATTGGTACATTACATATATGCATCATGATTGCACTCCATAATGGGGATTTGTACCAGTATAAGACACAACTTAATTCTCATTTTTTCCCATAGCCCTACCCACCCTACCGCCCTCCCCATATACATACAATTTGTTTCCTTACTTTTTTGTTATAACCTGATTTTTTTTTATTCCATCCCTAAACTAGATCATCACAGCTACTTCAGCACTTCGGTCCAGTTGATAATACTCTGCACCTGTGTATATCTAGTAGTGTATGTCTAGTGTATATCTAACATTTCTTTACAGCTGGGCCCAGGAGGAAAGAAGTGAGGCCAGTATATTGGTATGTGCGGTAGTTTCCCCTCCTTGCTGACATTTATGGGAGAGTAATGTTTAGTTACTGTGTCAGCTCTGCACCTTTTTTTACAGGCATAAAATCTGAGTACAGATAGTTAGAAAATTTTGGAGCAGTGATGGGTTTAAGTTGATATGAATGACAAATAACTAACAGAAGACAGAAGATGGTAGGTAAGAGCTCACATGGGTTTAAAGATGACTTAGAAAAAATATCTATTTTTGTGTTTGCATTCTTAAGGAGATTTCAGAATAAAGGAAAGGACAGGCAGATCTGAAGGTGTTGCCATGCGTGAGTGAGGTTGAGTGTGCGAGGAGTTAAGGTTTGCTAAAAGTGAGGGATGGGATCCCCATTTGGCAGATACAAATAGGCATGGCAGAAAATATTTTCCTTCAATTGCATGTGGCTGTCATCATGAGATTTTTAAAACATACATGTTCATGCCAGACTTACATCAAAAGTTCTTTGCTTTGATATATTTTATGTTGTTATTTGCCACTTTTCTAAATGCTCCCATTCTCAATACAATGGATATTTCTAGAACACAGGGGCTAAGCATCTCCTGTGGTGCCTAAATCCATGATGCTTGAAAAGTGATTTTATTATCATTATACACATAGATTTGGATCGTGTATCGTCAATCAGCTCCTATGCCAAGATTTGAACATACTTGGTTTTCCTTACTCCTCACACACAGCAAAATTGAATGGGCTCCATTTATCTTTCTACTTTTTAAGAGAAAAGAGAGATTTCCAAGTGTTCAGTAATTTGGTCTAAAATCTTATATCTTGAAAATATATTTAGTAAATGTAATCAACCAATACTGTTGTAGCACTTGGGCCTTTTCATCTGTTAGGACTCTTTACCAGTTCAGGGCTCTAGGCGACAGCTCACCAGACTCTCCTCCCTACTGTTTCAGAAAGACACGTCAGGGGCTGCAGGTTTCCAGCAGTGATCCAAGGTCAAAGTGCAAGCTGCCCAAATCCATGTCCATTGGCTGAAGAACTAGAACTCTATTTTCTTTATTTTTTGCAGGTCTCATCCACTTTCAGTTTACTCCATTTCCCCAAAGTGCAAAAGATGGCTTGGATGAAACTCAAACATCATTCTTACTGTCTTTGACAGGAAAGGGAAGTGAAGTTTTCAGGAAGAATACCTGCCATAGTGATGAAATACTCTTATGTGTTTTAATTTTATTGTTTACTGTCCAGGAGAGAAGGATTTTGTCTTGTCACTGGTTCATTTCTACTCATCAGGAATTCAGGGCTTTGGGGGAAATGCTGGGAATCCCATCTCGGGCTTTGTGTATGCTATGTGAATGTGCCACGCCTCAGCTGTAGCTTCTGGAATGCTCTTATAATGCAGCCTGTACCACTGAGCTGGCTCTGTGAATTCAGAGCAAAATAAGAGACATAGTCAAACACCTCTGTGGGGATAGAAGGACACACTGGAGGCTGAGAGTGCCACAGAGGTGCTGGGGGTGAGATTCTTGAAATACCAGCACAGGTTGTTAAGTTCCTCACACACACACGTGTGCACCCCCTCCCATACAGAGAGTGGGAGGGGGAGGGAGAAAGAGAGGAGGGTACAGATGTCTGTGGCTACAGAGATGTAGATGAGGGTAAGGACTGAGGGTAGATTGCCATTGGACCAGTGGAATAATTTCCCCCAAATCTCTTAAAAACTGACCATTCCTTAAAATTCACCATTGATCCAAATGATCCTGGGTAGATAGCAGGAACTTGTTGAATTTGTATTGAAGTGAGTAGAATTTGGATACCACATAAAGATAATAATTAAGGTAAAATAATTTACATTCTTATCCTAAGATATTTAACATTCTCCACAGAATTCACCTAGAGAGAGCGAGAGAGATAGAGAGATGATGACAGCTTTGCTTCTGGTGGTATCCAGAGGAAGACAGATAAGGTTAAAAGATTCTTGAAATAAATTTTAGCTCTCAAATTGTGTTCCCTGAAGGCAGGGGAGAAGAAGGTGCTTGCTGTGTGCACCATTGCCCTGTCTTGTGTGTAAATAAACACTATCATGTTCAATTTCTCCTCCTATATGAAAATCTCGCCTTTATCAAAACTTAAAATGGCAGCCATGGGGGCCAGGGCTCTGTAGCTTGGTGGTACTGTGCCTGCCTTGCTAAAGCAAGGCTTTGAGTTCAATCCCCAGTACTGGAAAAAAAAGGTAGCTGGAATTTTTTTTTTCATATGTCAGTTTGTGGGTTTTCTGTGCATTCAAACCCACTGCAGAAGAATGCAGACAGGGTCACAATTCCACTGATGCAAAGTCTTGCATTCCTTCTGAGATTTCAGTGGGATCAAATCTGGATATTTGTCAGAGGAGACCTAAGAGGGTCGCCTGTGCTTTCTTATAGTTTGGGGGAGTCTGTGTCATAGTTCCCAGACATTCCTGGCTTTAGAGTGCTGGGATTCATAGGCTGCCCTGGATGCAGTCTTGAAACTGGTGCCTCCTCTTAACTATCCTCTGCTGAAGAGTCTGAGAGAGAGAAATGATATTTATTTTATAGTCCCAAATACCTGGCTCCTATATGTCTCTCTACATTTTGCTTTTCTAATTCAAATTCCCCTTAGCATTCCTCTTAAACTTTCTAATGGCTCATTAAAAGAAATCAATGATCACTTTCAACATTTTGCTTTGAAATCTTAAATAACTCCATTGGTTTATAAAATATATTTTATATTTTTATATAAAAATCAATCATATTACTGTTTTTCTGCCTTTACATAAAAGAGCACCCTTACACTAGCACCCTAGCTTCCTACCACTTTATGGTCACTTTAACGCCATGTTGCCCACTGTCACTCAGGCACAGGACTGTACAATTTTTACATATAGTCTTTCTGAAGGTCTTTTAAATTTTGTCTCTTACAAATTCCATAGGTCCTGTGATATTTTGGGTATTTAGATATTTGACCAGAAGTCACCTAATCTGTTTTGGTTACTTATTTCTGAGTAAATAAACACCAAAAATTAGAGAATAATTGCAATTTTTTTGTTTACTTTGCTACTAGATCTTAGGACTGACTCAACCTAGAGACAGCTTCCCCGAGGCTTACTTTGCTGTGGCTTCTGGTGTGGAGGAAGGAGGTCAAGTTCATCCCTCAGCCTTCCAACAACACTTTTCTGGCTCTTGGACTGGGACCAAACATCTAGATGCTAGAATGACAAAGAAAGTGCAGTCTCTTCTCCCGCCATCCATCTTTGTTATCTGCGTACGCTGTTTCCACACCGCAGCTTAAAGGTAGGTTTTCTTGTTCTTTGATGGAGGAAAAACTCCAAGAATGAGCATCACTAGAAGAACCAGGAAGTTACTTAGTCTTAGTCTTCTTAGTCCTCTAAGAAGTTAATGGCATGACTCTCACTGATTTCATTCAAGGCCATCTCAAAGGGTGCCTGACTTTAAAGAAAGGGAACATAAGCTACAATTTTCACTGGGCTAATTATTATCAAATAATTTGTGGCTATGGAAAATCACAATAATCAACAAAACAGCTTTAGCTAATTTTTCTCCCAAGGAAATGGAAACTGGTTATAATTGACCACTGGAATATGAAGCATAATATTAAAATATAGGAAAAATTTGTGATTATTGTAAAATAGAGTTTTCAAATGCATAATGCTATGTGAATATAATGGGGTATTGTAAACAATTAAAACTTTGGTTTAAAAGTCTTATTTATATGGGAAATTGCCCAGTTTATAATATATCCTGTGAAATAATCAGGCAGAAGGTTATGTATAAAAGTACCATCCTCTAGAAAAGAGTAGACATGAAAAATTTTTAAAAAACCAAGAAGCTTTCGAATAAATGAACAGATATAAGATGTCAAATTGTGCCTAATTTAAAAGAGTGAGGTATTTTATTCAGTATTTTGAAACTGAATTGGACTTTTGTGTTTGTATAAAAAGTGGAATCATAAGTTTTCATTGAGGTAAGATTCATGTTAATGAGCACACTGTTTAGAAAAGTGCTGTTAAAAGAACAAAGTCTTGTACAAGAACTAACCATATCAGAACATGTCCAGGTTTACATCTGTGAAAAGCAGAAAATCAGGGAGACTCTAGAGATAAGGAACAGCAAAGACGAGGCTGATTTATTATAAGCTTCAACAGTTAGAAAACTGAAACCAGATGTTAACTCACTTTAGAAAACTCCAAATGCATGGCTATACATTGATATTTTAAATAACTGATGATGTATGAGTTGCTTTTCAAAATTTCTCTTTAAGAAACTGAAGTAATTTAAATTCAATATTGAGTCATTCTTAATTTCCCTGGACGAAGTCTTGTACTTGTGGGTTGTGCATTCTTGGGTGGGTGTTAGGTGGTCAGTGGTGTCACCTTACATTACACATGTGACAGAGACATCATTTCTACATGATGATGGCTCCAGGACTGGACTTTAGATATGAACCCATATGGCTTCAAAGGGCTACTCACCCTTACAGACGATGCAGATTTGATCAGTCATGAGTTATATCTTAGCCTCAGTTCTTCATCTGGAAAATAAAGATAATAATACCTTATTTATTAATTTTAAAAAATAATGTTATACCATATGTAAAGCAGCAGAACCAGGATTCCAGCTCAAGAAGTCTGACTCCAGAGCAATAGATCTTAGAAGAATGACGCTCACTCCATTTCTGTTCTACCTGCTTGATTTGGGTTTACAAAGTGTGCCTGGAACTTCCTAAGTCCTCAACACAGGTAGATGCTGTTATCTAGAGTAACAGTTTATTTCGCACTGCCTAGCATTAAGCCACAACTGCTCAAGAAGACACTCACCATACGTTAGCCTGTATCTCTCCTTCAGAGATTAAAAACGCATGTGAGACCCACCAGGAAGTCAGGTTAGGCTGTGGAGAAGGAAGGAAATTAGTGCTTTGAGTGTCAGTAAGGACTCTGTTTCCTGCAGCCCCTGCAGAGATCATGTGTGATGCTACAGGGCCTGGCAGCATTTCTTTTCTGTCTTTTGATTGCTGGGCTCCTCGCAAGTGAATGTCAACCTCTCAGCCTAATACCTGTTTGGGGAGTCAGTGCAGTTCCACCCAGGGGGATGGAGCCCTGACCTATGATGAAAGCTGCATTTCTGACTCACATGGAGAGAAATCTGTGGTTTTTAAGTCAATCTCTGTTTTTATAGTAATTGGAAAAACTGCCCCCAAATTAAGCTTGAACTTTTTGAAAATTCATATTTAAATACACTAGAGGAGACCATTGTTTTAAAATACTCTAAGGCAAAATTTTTATAAAGAAACAGATATTTTATTTAATAATGAAGAGTGGGCTTTTGTCTATTTTGTTTATTGCTTTATTCCTGCTATTTAGTGCCCTTTGATACAGGCAAAGCCTTGGCATACTGAATATGTGAGTGTATTTGTGAGTTGCTGAGCATAGCAAGAGCCACCTCACACATCTGTCAGGCTAAGATCATCCACACAAAGTGTGAAGTGCTGTGTCACAGTGAGTGACCCAGAGGTTCCAACAGGTGTTCTGTCTAACCACCGTAGTGTCAGCAGTAAGATAATGCTCATGATAATATAGATAGTTAGAATAAGAAAAATATCACTGACCGCATGGAAGAATCTGCTTTGAATAGTCAGCAGAGGGAAGCTGCCCAGGCAGAGCTGGAGGAAGGCTGTGGAGCTTCAACAGCTGTTGGGTAAGAATGTGGAAGTGATTTCTGGGAGAGGGAGACAAGAGAACAGCAAGTCCCTTCATTCCTGAAAGCCTCAGTTTCCTCTTTATAAAGTGGAGATGTGAGATCTCACATGAAGTTGTGTGGATAAACAATAAGAGAAGGCCTTCATTTCACATGGAGACACATGCAATGTGTCATGCAGAACAATCTGCAGCTGGACATGTCTGCTGTTTATTTTCATGAGTATAAGTGGTGACTCAGAAAGCTCTGCTCCTTTATGGAGATTCACTTTTCTAAGTTCCCCTCTGGATCTCATTTCTAGGAGTACTCTGGGGCCATAAACATGGAAAGGTAGAAACTGACAGGACTCTGAACAATTAAGAATTTTCAAGGAAAGAAAGAAAAATGAAGATGAAAAGGAAAGACTCAAACTGAAATGAGGAGGAGAAGTTGCCCCAAAGACTCTTAAAATATTCTGGTTATCCCTGCCTGTCTTGTTTTACCAAGTTTCTTTGAGTTTCTGGGCCTTTTAATTTTATAAAGTAATGAAAGGGCTTGAAGTGACCAACTGGGGCAATCTAAATAGCTGAGACATTAATCTCCATCTTTATTCAATTAAAGTAATGGAAAATCATCCCCTGCCAAACTTATTAGTACCTTATTAGTACCTAACAATAAAATTGTTAGCAGAGGCACAATAGCTGAATATTCCACTTCAAGGAAAACAGCTTGCTGACATTTCACTTTCAGGCTGAGTGCTGATTAACCTTTCACCTACATTTTGACCTTGCAAGACTGAGCTGTTTAAAACTATGCAAGGAGAGAGAATTGTATCTAGATTTCTAGAATCACGCACAGGAAAAGATAAGACTGGTTTCATCTACAGGTAGATGTATGAGGCTGGTGTGGGTGGAGCAAGGCCCCACAAACAAGAAAATATTTCACATGGAAAGGAATCAGGAGCTATTGCTGAGGCTGGAAAATAAAAGGAAAAAAAATTCTTTATTGAGGCCAGTTAACATAGGAGTCAAATATATACAGCACATCCAGAGAAGTGCATTTTAAAAACAAGTTCTGCGCTCTCTGATGTGGACGGGTCTGTGAAGATGTGTGCATTTCATAAAATGATTCTAATGCAAGGCAATGGTGTAGAAAATGTTAACAGGTTAACACTTATTTGGCAGTGATGCAAGCTCTTAATGACAAGATTAACTTCACAAGAATTGAAAAGTGCTAAGCTTCCTTAGATAAAGATGTACTATAATTTTAACAAATTTCTAAATTGAAACAGATAATCCATTAAACATGCTTTCTGACCTAGAGATTCTATAAAGTCCTGATTAGAGCTTCCAGAGAATGGATAATTCTTTTTAATGTATGTTGAATCAAATTTAAAAGCTAAAACTTATTTGGAAAACAATTGGTTGAGACCTTTTTTGTGAAAACTATCTTGTTTATTTCATTCTTTTATTGCTTTCAAGTGGCAGCGTTTTAGTCCCTTTTTATAGATGAGAAAACACTTGTGGTGGTTAAGGACAAAATATCATAGACTAAGTGGCTTGTACACAAAAGATTCTGGGTGTCCCAGATGGAGGAATGTTCTAATCTAGTGTCTGGGAGCAGCCACATCTGGAGTTCCAGATGGTGTTTGCTGTGTCCTTATGTAGTACGAGAGGCAAAGCAGTTATCCGGGGCCTCTTCTGCCTGGACTGTAATACTGTTTATGGGTGAACCTTCATGACATATTCCCATGGTCCTTCACAGACTCCTTATTTATTTTATCAGGGATCAGGTTTTCACATATGAATTTGAGAAAGATGTAATCTTTTTATAAAAAAATTGATTATATTGGTACATTTTATATATACACTATGATCACATTCTACATTGAGGTTTTGTACCAGTATGTGTCACATCTTGATTCTCATTTTTCCCTATTCCCTCTGCCCTTGCTACAACTTCTCTGTCTCCTATATACATTCAGACCACAAAGGAGAACTATAGGCAGAGAGGAGAAATGTGCAAAGATCTTGACTCAGGGGGAGACTGTAGAAAGTCAGAGGGTAAGAGAAGTTGCCAGGTGGGTGCTCTTGTGTCACCAGGACTAGCGCTTGAAGGGTTTTCCAGAAAGTGTTAAGAATCACATTCTGAGAATACTATTTTTGTCATAAGCTAAATAGATCAGAAAATGAAAGTGATAGAGTGCAGTTGGAAGGATCTAGTGTCAACAAAGCAACATGGTGGTACAGGCTTGGGGACTGACAGTGGAAAGGAAGATGGCATAGGTTTTGGTTTTCTTTTTTTGTACTGGGGATAGAACTCAGGATCTCAAATTTGCCAGACAGGTGCACAATTAGGGGGGTGGAGCTAAATGATGGACTCATCCAGTTGAATAGAGCTTGCAGAGATCACTGGTAAAGGATGTGTCCTATGTAATTCTCAGTGTACAGCCTTGCAGTACTTGAGAAAATTGTCACCATTCCTTGAAATTTGTCACACAGGAAAAAAGGTGTTTTTTTTGAAGATTATTGGTTTGTTTTAGGACATAAAACTGTATGTGCCTTTGAGACATTCAGAATAGGTAGTCAGCAATATAGACTTCAAGGTCAATGTAGTTGTTTATAGATATAGGAGAAAGAGAGAAAGTTAAAAAATACTTACTTTTCCTTAATTATCAACAAAAATCCTATGCAGTCTCTTCATGGAAACCTTTTCATATTATTCCTAGCCTCTCTGGGTTTTGACATTAAAGTGTCACAGTCACCTTGGGCATGGGGCCATGGGAAAGGTGCACTCTGGATTCACTCCACCTGGATTTTACCATTTCCCACCATAATTTTCTTTCTGTGCCTTAATTTCCTCCTCATAGCATTGAGTTAATGATAGCTTATTTGTAATGTTTTTGTATAAAAAAATAAGGTAATCCTCAGGACACTTTGAGAACGCACACACTGTACATGTGTGATATAAGTTAGCTCACATCACCCAAGAAGTTTATATGAATTAGGATCTGTGTGCTCACTAAGATGGAGATCCTCTGAGCTCTAAAATGTCTGCTTGGTTAAGATATAAGCTGATCCATTCTCTGCTTGGGGATGCAGGAGAGTGTACCTAGTTAAGCTTGCTCACAGTGACTGGGAAGAGTATTTTTAACAATATTCATTACAAGATCCTATGACAAGCTGGCTAAATGATGCTCTGGGTGATTCAAAGGCCACAGGAATTATACTGTGGTATCTTGGTTCATGAACACTCTTGTTGGTGAACAATTGGGTTTGCAAACAGGAGCGTTTGGTAGAAATTTGTTTTTGCTTATAAAATGCATTGGCTGACATACATGACCATGGCCGTCTTCCCCAGAATTGTAGAATAAATTAAGTCTATGAACCAAAGTAGCAGTGAATATAACTTTATTTCTTTTGAATTCTCTTTTGGCTTGAAATGGATAGATGGCAAACAGAATGTGTATTCCAATTCATTGAGGACACGTTTGCTGACAATGGGCTGAGTATAAAGCTCCTTTCTTAGTTTCCCTGCAGAGAAATATGGCCATGTAGTTCCTCCCTGCTGTTGAAATGTGAGAGTAATGCTTGTAACTCCGAGGGCTGATCTGTTTTCCTGATAGTCTCTTTCCTCTGTGGCAGTCAAGGCTGAGGGGACAACAAAGCCCAACAAAGCCCTGGAAGTAGCTAAGGTCTTCAAACAACTGTGTAGGAAAGGTCCCCAGTGAACATGGATACAACACAGAACTGTTACAAGAAAAAAGATTATGCTTCTACTTTGTTCAAAAGTGAAAATATTGGTGTATATTTATTATAGATATTTCTTTGCTCTCAACCATTTTTCTTTCTTTCAGAGTATGCGAGGGTTAAATTTTGTGTGTGAACTGAGCTAGACTATGATGCCTGCCTATTTGGTCAGACAGTAGTCTAGATAGTTCTGTGAGGTGATTCTGTTGATGTGATTAGCATCTGTAGTCACTTGACTTTAAGAAGAGTTTGTCATTGACAATATGAGTAGGTTTTGTTCAATCAGCTGAAGACATTAGGAGCAAATTAATTTATGGTACAGAATTCTGCCTTATCATTATAGTATAGAAATTCTCCTAGAGTTTCCAGCCTGCCATCCTGCCCTATGGATTTTAATTTGTTAGCTTTCATAGTGACCACACACACACACACACACACACGTTTTGTTTCTTGGAAGAGCACTGATTGTTATAAAGTTCACATGTATCTAAAGAAGCATGATAAAGTTTCTTAAATGAATTAACTTTCCGTAATTCTGATTTCCCAGCTCTGGCCCTTTTGCACCCACTCTCTTTCTGCTGTCCTGAAGCCAGTTTTCAATGCACATATAAACATGCACATCTGGATACTTTACTTGGAACCATTATACCAACTAAGATTACTTGTTATTAAAATATAACTCAATTCTGAATAAATATCAACATGTCCATCACTGTGGGTTTTATAACTAACATTGCTCAAATAGGTAATAACTTTTAAAATGTGCATTTTGTAGACTCATTTTAATATAAAATACATTTTAATATTGACACCTTTCAGCACAAATTCATCTTTCTATTTTTTATATTTTAGCTTATTAGAGCTTAGTATTCTTTAAGTAGAAACAGTTTTTTATTCTATTGTTCCATACTCAGCCACAGATAAAACATTATCTTTTTAAATCATTATTTAAAATTCTTTAAAATGCTTCATAAGATGATAGTGTAAATATTCATGTTATTATTCTTTTAAATATTTTGACAAAATTTACATACAGATGAAAGTTGAAATGTATGAAATACTATTTTATAATTTGTATGGATGGCTTAATGCCAATGATATTTTCTGTTTGAGGTCCCTGGATGAAGTGGCTGACATTCCTTTATCTCACTGAGAACACATGATTCCTATCCCCAAGCAGACTGCAACTACACTTAAATTTGCAACTGGCTTCAAGATGGCTTCAAGATAGATGGAGAAGCTGGGAACTGGGAAATTAAAATTATGAAAAGTGAACTGATTTGACTTGAGAAACTTCTCAGTCTCTTCTTAGTAGAGAGGTTATAAATGAAATTTTAGTGGTTGAAGCTGCATGTCTGGTACTGGTCTTTGATCAGTGATGTTGCCTCTGTTCTCTGCTGCAAGAAGGCAATGATCTGTTTGCTCAGAGGTTTATTGCACACATAGGTGGACACACACATAAGTTCAGAGACACACATACACACACATGTACATGCATGCCCCATTGGTAAGGCTCTTACACTCGTGGTCTGCTTCTGAGTAGACAGGAGTCTGGACTCTCCTGTTTTAGGTTTAGGTTGTAGTTACTTTCACTTTCCACTGTGTAGTGACAGCTGCTACTTTACTTTGAAAGCCGTGCTGTCCAGCACAGGCAACTGTTTGCCAGTAGTGATGCCTCAGAAAGTAATGATTTATTATTTTCCATGTTGTGCTACCCAAATGAGACGTGGCAAGTGTCCAGTTTTCAATCATCTTCCCTCTCTAGTCTGTCTTGCTGCTTTTCTGATGCCTTTACTGTGATGTGAACTCAATGATTTGAACTCTGAACATTAATTTCTTTAACCAGCAGAAGAAGGATGCTACCAGCAGTGTTGAAAAAGATAGAGACTGAGTTGGATGATAATTTCCCCTTTAACTCTTTATGTCTTTATTTTTTACATCAGATTACTGAATTCCAGGGAAGGGCAGATGAAAGTGTTTGTATTTGTGTAAACTGAACTAACATTTGAGGCCAGTTTGGCCTCACAGACTAGACTAAGATACTTTAAGAGAAGGACACAAGCAGGGTATCCATGGGAAAATGGAACAGGGGTACATCAGTAAGTCCTACGGAAGGTGCCGTCTGGTCAGTGATTATATCAGTCACTCGGGACATCTCAAACCAAGCACCTCATCCTGTTGCTGGGCTTGAAATCCCTGAGCCTCACCCCAGGCCCCCCAAGGCAGACTCTGTGACAAGCCTGGGAGCCTGTCCTGGTTTTGTTTTATTCAAGCTGCAGGTGAATCTAGGGAACACATGATCACTGGCCTGGGCTGTACCTATCACTGTGTCAGTTTTGAGGAGGATACAAAATTGCAACCCATGAGCTGTTGCCTGTTATTAAATTTTACTTGTGCAACTGCCAGTGATCATCTCTGGCCTCTCTGGCCTCTGACTTTCCCTTCCCGCCCTCACCCAGAGGTGGCTTGGGCATGAGGAGTAGGCTGGCTCCAGTGTCCCTGACAAGGCAGGGCACATTCTGTGCACTGGTCTGTGCCTCACAGCACTTCCACCCCCTCTGGCGAACAGGCTGGTGCATATAAACAAATAAATTAAATCAGCAGCAAAGCCAAGTCTGTCCTAGAAGCCTCAGGCCTCCACCTCTCTGATCTCCTGGCATTAGATAGCTTAGGAACATCCAAAATCTCTACAAATTAGGTGGGAGACAAAATTTTTACAGGTGGATAATATAGGTCACATGCTATTTTTACTACTTCTAAGCAAACAGATAGTTTCAAAGCCCCATAAGCAACTCTGCACAGTTCTGTGTCTGTTTCATCAACTGTAATTTTGTTAACTAATTCAATATCATTGATTAGTGCTGCCTTGGTGATTTTTGTTTTCTGTGGATAGAAGTCGTTTTACCAATTTGTCCACAGATTTAATCCAAGTAGTGCCAGGAATGAAATCCTTTTGTAAAACCAGAATGAGATGGTTTTTCCTTTTCTGCCATTTCTAGTTTTTATAGAGACTGAGCAAAAGCAGATGGAAAAGACTCATATCTACACTTACTTCATATATGCTTTTGCAGCCATGTTCATACACATACACAATGTGCATGCTTGTGTACATGTACAGACACACTCACCCCCTTCCTGTGGAGAATATTATGTGCTATTATAGGAAGGAATACACTGTTACTGAATCATTATCCTGGTTCCTTCAAGTAAAATGCTAAATTCTCTCACTACTTTTTCACTGAACTGTTTTTCTTCCTTCTTTATCTGGCTATTCTTCTTCTTGTTTTCATATGTCCTTTATCTGCACACAAATCGAGAGATAGAAGAGACTTGAAGAGATTTAGGCGGCAGAGATGTTGCTTTTCAAAAAGAAAATGAGTGTATAATTATGTTAACCTTTTTGTCTCTTCTGTTTCTGCAAATGTACTTATTGAACAATTATCTATATGTCAGGCCCTGGCCTCAGGATTACATATGTGTTTTCTTTTCATCTCACAGTAGACAGTGAGGTAGGTATACCAGAATATATACAGAGCTTTAATAAATTGCCAATTCATTTAGCTAGTAAGCCACAAGTCTCTTTCCCCCCTCCCTTCCTGTTCCCTCCTTTCCCTTCCCTCTCTCACTTCCATCTTCTGTTCTGTCTTCCTCTCTCTCTCCTCCTAGGTTTTACAGAGCACTTATGGCATGTCCTCATCACAGGCACTGTGGGACATAGCGGTGGTGCCTCAGAACAGTCCCTGTCTTCCTGTAGAGTGCAGTCTATTAGGGAGACTGACAGTGACTTAATCAAGAAACTCATAACGAGAAGCTGTGAAGACAGTAACAAGATAAAGAGCTCTAGAATGTCACGGTGGATGTCACTGAATGTTTGGGCACTGACTTTTATTCATGAGAACCTTAGTGAAGGGAGGGTATTGAGCATGGTAACATCTGGAGAGCGAAAGTCACTAACACAGAGCAAAGACTCCTGCAGGAGCCATCCCTGCTGCTTCTGCTGTCTCTATTGTTATCTTCTCACATTCAAAGTCAGGCGAGGTGTCGTGTATTCTTCCCTGAGCTCTGTCCTGTCCCATGGCGAGAATTTTACTCATGTTATTCTCATTTTTCCTTTTTGCGCTGGAATATTCCCTCCCCAGTTTCTGGGTTCATTCCCAGGAGATATTTTTCTCTTTCTGGACATACCTGTGAACCTTCACTGCAGTCAGAAAAGCTCCAAGCCACCCCCCCGGGGGGGGCAAGCTGAGTGACAAGTGGGGAACGGAGGTGGCTGAGGCTCCGATGCTGATCTTTACGAGAAGCTGTGGGTGAGTCAGCCCACGCTTACATGTTCATGCTGAACATACAGTAGTGGAAGGAATTCATTCTTTGTCTTGAAAGAACTTTAAATCAACAAGAAGATATATCGCCTCATTTTCTTATCAGTTCCTGTGGTTTTTCTCTTCACTTGTTCGGTTAGGGATGGTTCGCTGGAAAACACACTTCTCTATAAAGTGTGAACATTTTGCCCCAAATGTATGTCATTTCTTGTAGTCCATATAACACATTCATTATTTAAACCTTTCTTTGTAATGGATACTTTTCAGGATAAAGTGATCGTGTCATCCTCCTCCTCAAGTTGCTGGAGAACTTTGGGAAAGAATCTCTATTTTTAAGCCTCTTGTTCTTTATTTGAACAACAAGACAATGAACCTGATTTTATATAACTCAAAGTTATTGTGGAGTTTTAGTATGTTGATAATGTGAGTGACCATTTTATTCTTTTGTGGATTTGAGTAACGCTCCTTATTAACTTTAATCCTGACAGTGTATGACATTATTGATATTATTGCTGCTATTGTCACTAAAATGATATGTGTGCACTAAAATCAAATGTAATATACTAAAATGTCAGTGATGGAGAGCACTGATTCCTACCCCAATGAACCCCAGATATTATCACATTCCCTGGGGTATAAACAATTTTAATATGTTGATGTAAGTATTATAATGCTTCAGCAATGTTGCTGTATCTGTCTTGATTGACTTTTTAGCCATTCATTATATTCACCTTCTACTTTTTTCTACCTTTCTTTCTAAAGAAAATTTTTACTCTCTACATCAAACACAGAGAGAAATGACTTGAAGAAAAGAGAGACATTTTCTTTCTTTTCTAACATCCAGGAATTCCATCCAGGGACAGTTCTGTTCTGAGGCCAAGAAGTATCTGCTCTACCTAATAATTTTGGGGCTCTGAGTGAGAATATTTTAGTAGGTTATTTATCTTACTGTGGAAGAAGAAGATGAAAAAATCAGAAATCAGAACTCACCAAAAAATTTAATTTATAAAGTGTGCAAGGAATGTGCAACCCTATTTAGTGTCAACTTCATGGTCTCTGAGAATTAATAAATCTCAGTGTCTGACTTTCTTTTATTTCCTTTTCTGATCTTACTTCATAGTATTAGCATGCACAATTTGAGTCAAACTCCTCACAGTGTCAAAATAAGTAAGACAGAAACAAAATTCATCCCCTTTTCTTCTTCTGAGTAGTTTGGCAAACCAGTTAGTGTGACATTTCACTTTCTTACCTCAGAACTGTGGACTTGTTTAGTGTAAATCAATACTTTATGTTTACTTGGAATTGTGTAAGAAGAGAGTGCTAGGGCCGGGGATGTAGCTCAGTTGTTCTGGTGCCTGTCTTGCAAGCGCAAAGGCCCAGGTTCGACACTCCCTCTTCCCTGCGGTAACCATATACAATACTGGGACTCCACACACAAGTGGAGTCTCACACGCAGCAGTAATAAGTACTACATATACCACAATATCGGGCGTTGTGGCTCACGCCTGTAATCCCAGCACTCGGGAGGCAGAGGCAGGAGGATCGCTGTGATGTGGGTTTGAGGCTGAGCTCAGGGCCAGCCTGAACTACAAAGTGAGACCCTGTCTCAAAACAAACAAACAAACAAACAAACAAACAAACCCCAAAACCCAGAAGAGAGTGCTAAGAAAAAGAGGGTGCTCAAAATGTTTGTAGGTAGATAGATAAACTGGCATTTCTCATAAGAAGAAATGAAAATTCTGGTGCCATTATTCAAAGAAAGATTCAGGAGGAAGTCATAACCAGTGTGCAGAAAAAACGTTACTTCTTCTTACAAAAGAAGACAAAACCGAATAAGATAGATAGTTTATCTGGAGGTAATATAGTAACAACAAAACTAAAAAAACTTAGAGCATTGAATGTTGATCACCAAAATCTTGTCCAGAGAATAGCACCACTCTCTCTTTTCTTAAGTTCTTCCTTTATCTTTTCTTAAATTTACCTAAAATTTCCTTTGTATAAAAAGGTCTTCAAAATTCAATCGATCTTCTTATTCATCTATACTGTCTTATTTTGAAAACTTACCTTGATGAGAAGGTTCTGAACCTTCTTTTTGTTTTGCATTGACTATCTAATTGTGTCAATATCAAGCTAATTTCTTTTACTTATCAACATGTATTTAATATCTTTCCAAGTCTTTCTTTGGAATTCTAGGTGGTTTCTTTATGTCACTGAATAATATTTTATGGATGTAGCATACATCATTCATTCATCTACTGAAGCAGCATCTTGGTTGCCTCCAATTTTTGGCAGTTTTATGAAGGATCCTATGACTATATGAGGATCTTGATTTATATGTCAGATGCACCAGACATGGATGCTGAGACTTGCTCCTCTGTGGATCAGTGTGTATGACTGCTTTATCTTATATAAGCAATCGTAATTTTAAAGCAAACTGTTTCCTAATTGTTTTAACAAGAGTAGTTTTGTTCATACCATTGTTCTCACAGGTCATTTCTTACAGTGCCAATGATTCTGAGACTTTTAAAATTATAACTTTCTTTTCACTCTGTCTCTGATGATTTGATAATTAGGTTGTTACTACTTCAGATATTATACCGAAAATTCATGGTATAGGATGACAGAATACCATAGATACCAGTGAAAGTGCGCTTTAAACCTGAGCATTCATTTTGAAAAAATGAATATATTCTGTCCCGGTTGCAGACAGTGTGGGACACAAGTGAAGCACCTTGTGATTTTATGTATTGCTTGTCAATAACCTGAGCTCTGAATGGATCATGTTCCTTTCTGGGGATCAAAGTTTTAGAAATGAATTTAGTAATAATCTCCTTAATTTCATTTTCAGGAAAAACATGGGATCATAGTCTCTTGAATTTTCATATTATTTTATGATTTAAAAGTCTTTGTTAATGGTCCTGGGAAGAAAGCCAGGTGGGTGCTATTATCTTCAGCGCCCTACTGACAAAGTGAAGTTCATGGAGGAAAAATGATTCATTATTATCTCTGTTCGCTCCTCAGTGGACAATGGCTTCAGTTTCTGACTCCCAGTTTAGTCCTTTTCAAATTATTCTGTTACCATAGTCTCCTAGACACAGGATACTTAAAGTCAGTTCAGGTTAAAAATATTCTCCATCTTCTAAGGGCCATGTCCAGTACTCTAGTCTACAGATATGCGGAGAACTGATCTTTTGTGGATTTTCTTTTATTTGGTTCTGAATAGAACACTTTGGTTTTATGAGAAAAGCCAAAAGAAGCTTTTCTCTAAAAATGTTTGATTTTGGAATTTGTGATGGGGCACAGAAGCCAGGAAATTGGATGATTTCTTCCAGCTAAAAAGCTTTCTTACTCCCTCTGTCCTGCGCATCTCCTGCTGTCTCAGTCACTTTCACTTCATGGAGGCGCAATACCTGGTGGTCATAACTTAAAGGAATAGAGGTTGATTATCTCACAGGTTCCAGTGGGTTCAGTCCAAAATCAGCTTTCTCCAAGGCTTAATTGGTGTGGTAGAGAGGCAGAAAACAGCTGTCCACCCCCTGGCCAGGAGGAAGCAGAGAAAAGAAGAGACGAGGAGAAGCAAGAACAGGGCGCTGTCCCATGACCCACCTCCTAACAGCACAGCCAACTGCCAGATTCCCCAGGGGAGCAAGGTACTCAGCAGTGCAGCAGCTCTGTGATCCCGTCCTCTCCCTGGACAGGAATTGTGTGGGACAAAATCAAAATGGATCAAAGCTCCAAAAGCAGAAACATCAAACCTCCTGGAGGATAAAAGAAGTAAAACATTTGAAGACACAGATACAAGAGAGGGTTTTCTAAACAGGACTTCAGTGACTCATGACATAACAAGAATCAACATGGGGATTACATCAGACCTGAAAGATCTCACACAGAAAAAGTGATAATAATAATTAGAGTGAAGAGTCAACCTACAAAATGGGGGAAAAAAAACCACTTTTTGCCAGCCACTCTTCAGACAGAGGACAGATATCTAAAATATTTTAAAAGTCAAAATAATTAAACCACCTAAAATTAAATACTCGGTCAAAAAATGGGTAAGAGAAATGTATAGATACTTCACAGAGGAAGAGATACCATGGGTCAAAATATCTATGAAAAAATATTTTATATATCTGTGCAGGCAAAAAATGCAAATCTAAGAAACACTAAAATTCCATCTTACTCTGGAAAAATGGCTGTGGATAAGAAATCAAACAAGAATAAATGGTGATGTGGCTATGATGTAAAAAGAACCCCAGTCTCACTAGTTCAACCATGGAAATCTGAATGGAGATTTCTCAAGGAACTGAAATTAGAATTTCCTATTACCCAGTGATCCTCCTGCTGGATATCTTCCCCATAGAGTTCAAGACATCACAGTACAGTCATATTCATATATGAATTTTTGTAGTAACACAGTTCATAATTGCTAAACTCTAGAAGCAGCTTGTGTACACACCAGCAGATGATTGGATACAGAAAATGTGATATTTATACCACATTTGGTATTTATATTACATTGTGATGCTTATGGTGTGGAATACTATATAGCTATAAAGAATGATGAATCTGACACATTTATAGCAAAATGGATCCACCTGGAAAATATAAGTTGAGTGAATTAAATCAGAAACACAAGTTTAGATGTTGTGTGTTATCTCCCCTTTGAGTGAGGTGAAGGAAAAACAAAGAATAATAGAGAATAAAAGTGGACAAGGGGGGCCGGGGAGTTAGCTCAGTGGTTCCAGCGCCTGTCTTGCAAGCGCAAGGACCTGGGTTTGATCCCCGGTAACCACATACAATACTGGGCGTGGAGACTCATGCCCAGCAGCAACCAGTATCACATACCTCAGTGCCGGGCGTGGTGGCTCACGCCTGTAATCCCAGCACTCGGGAGGCAGAGGCAGGAGGATTGCTGTGATGTGAGTTTGAGGCTGAGCTCAGGGCCAGCCTAAACCACAAAGTGAGACCCTGTCTCAAAAAACCTAAAAAAAAAAAAAAAAGTGGACAAGGGGTTGAATCTGTCAATAGTGAAGTGGCTAAGGAAACAAGGTAGGGATAAGGGAAAGGGAAAGAAAAATAAGTAGAATAAATAGATTCTATATAAAGGAACCTAATAATCGGAACGAATATAAACATTAAATGGCACACAGTGAGATAAGATTAATAAAATCACCAAGAATAAAAATCAAGAGAAGGGAATTGGAGAAGGACAGAGGCAGGGAGAAGGGGAAGGGTATTTAAAAAAGGAAACTAGCTGTGGTGCATATATACTCCCAGTCTCCTGAATGGCTGGAAACTGCATGTACTGCAAACAGGTGCAAATAAAGTGAATACATTCAAAAGAAAAATAATGGCTCCCTTTAACTGCAAGTGTGTGAAGAAGAGGCCTGGGATTTAGCTCAGTGGTTCCAGCACCTGCCTTGCAAGCGCAAGGGCCTTGGTTCAATCCCTAGTAACCACATACCACAATGGCAGGCATGGTGACTCATGCCCACCAGCAATCAGTACCATGCACTGCAGTGCTGGGCGTGGTAATCTCAATGCTCTGGAAGCAGAGGCAGGAGGATTGCTGAGTTCAAGCCTGATGGACCAGCCTGAATCAGAAAGCCAGACCCTGTCTCAAAAGACAAAAAACAAAAAAACAAAAAAACAAAAAAAAAACTAGCTGTGGTGCATACACGAACCCAGTCTCCTGGATGGCTGGAAACTGCATGTGTTGCTAACATGTACAAATAAAATAAGAAGGTTCACAAGAAAAATAATGGCTACTTTAACTGCAAGTTTGTGAAGAAGAGTTTCCACTTTTTGTGTGTTTGTTTTATACTTCTGCATTTAGGGCATCTTCTCAGAGTGAGTCCATGTTTCCCCACCCGCTGATGGGTCTCATGACCTTTTTGTGCATAGAACAGATTTGTTTGTTGCATGGAGCAATAATTGATTTAATTAACTTACCATTTTCTTTGTTTCCGTCTTTCCACAAACCTTAAGCTCTTGATCACAGCTTATAATCTTTGCTAAATTTTTTTTAAAAAAAACTATCTTGTGCCTCTAATGAATTATCATTTCAAATTATGTCCAAGTCTCTCATCCTAAGATTGTTTTCATTTTACTAAATTTAAAATTCTTTAGTGGGTGTCTATTCATGACTCCTCCAAAAAGCCCTGCTAATGGATGAGAAGTTGTGATGCTGATGGTGTGGACAGGTGAGATTTGCTTACATCATTTGAGAGACTGCATTATTTGAGAGATGTTTGCTGATGGATTTGTATTTCAGCAAGTTTTTAGTTGTTCTACTGTATTTTTTGTTTTTTTTGTTACAATGGAGGACACTGTAAAATCCATATGGAATGGATGAATGTATGGAGAATTTGGAACTCTTCTATTCCTCAAATAAAATATGGACAAGTTGGATCTGTTATGTAATTTATTTTACTGAAGGGCGAATGATCTCACAGTTAATAATAAAAGTAAATTCAAATACAGGTTCAATATCCTTTGTCCAAAAAGCCTGGGACCAAAGGCTTTTAAATTCTCATATTTTGCATATTCGTACTGAGGTATCTTGAGAATGGGACTCAAGTCTAAACACAAAACTCAGTTTTCATATACTCCTGATATAGGTAGCCAGTGACAGTGTTACCCAGTGCTTATGATGCCTGCATCTTAACTAGGACCCATCTCCTGGTGTAGGTGTGGAGTTTTGGACCCAAGGCATCATGCCCTTGCTCAAAAAATTCCTGATTTGGGTCATTTGAGGTTTGGATTTTTGCATTAGGTATACTCAACCTGTATTATATTTAAGAACATTTATAAGGCTCATTTAACTTTCATGAAGCAGCAGACAAGACAATAACTCCAGAGTCAATACTTTGTTAGTGCCCAAGAGCCCAGTATATGTTCAAGCAAGTATATCTTTGGAAACACCTGATATTAAATTTTAAACACTTATATTCTCCTCTGCAGAGCTTACTGTGTTCTTCATGACATTTAAATATAAAAATACTTTTAGGAGATTTAGCTTAATGGTTCCAGTGTCTGCCTGGCAAGCGCATGGTCCTAAATTCAATCCCCAGTACCATATACCACAGTGCTGGGCATGGTGGCTCATGGCTGTAATCCCAGAGCTTGGGGGGCAGAGGCAGGAGGATTGCTATGAGTTCAAGGCTAGCCTGGGCTATGTAGCAAGTTCAGGGACAGCCTGAACTACAAAGGGAGACCTTGTTTCAAAAAACTAAAGAGACACAAAAACACATAAAAATGTGTTTTATGTACTTAAATGATTTTGATTGAAGGTATTTTTTACATATGTATTTATCAGGTACAAAGACTTTTTTCTAGATTTGAGGCAAAATTAGCAAATCAGCAGTTGACAAACAGCTCCAGTTTCATGGCAACTGGATACTACTTAGTTTGAAATATTAATTTACTCTTCTCTTATTAGTGAAGGTTGGTGATATTTGATGGTGATGTTCATTTG
This sequence comes from Petromus typicus, assembly GCA_004026965.1. Lineage (NCBI taxonomy): Eukaryota > Metazoa > Chordata > Mammalia > Rodentia > Petromuridae > Petromus > Petromus typicus. Next base: position 156,157 of record PVIR01000456.1, read on the forward strand.
GGTAACCTGGTGCTTGTAGTGAAACGATCTTGTTACCTCTCCTTCTCTTGCTCCTGTCCAACTCTAATTTCCTCCATTATCTCCAAAAACCTATTCTTAGCTTCTTGTCACCTCTCATATACTTTCATTTCTTTATTCATTCATGTTTATTTCATTGTTTGTTTACTTGGGTTCTCATATAAAAGATGTGTGGAATGTAAGTAAGTGTAGCTTATTTCCATGAGACATGATATTCTTTAGTTATACCCATTTTCCTGCAAATTACATGATTTCATTTATCATACAGCTGTATGGTTGAAATGGTTGAATCATATTCCATTGTACACATATAACACATTTTCTTTATCTACTTGTCTGTTGATGGGGATATGGACTATTTTCACAGCTTGGCTACTGAACTGTGCCATCCTAAATGTAAGTATACATGCATGAGTCTAGTATACTACTGCTAAATCTTTCATGAGTATACCCAGAAATGGTGTGGCTATTTCAAAGGTTATTTCTATTTTTTCGTTTTGAGTCAGTGTCTTGCTATGTAGTTTAGGCTGGCCTGAAACTCACAACAATTCTCCTGCTGTAGCCTCTGAAGGCTAGGATTACAAGTGTGCATCACAATGCCTAGCCAGGTATATTTATGCTTGTTGTGTGTGTACAATATTTATATTTTTTCATTTATTGAGTTTACTGGTACATTTTAGATATACATTATAGTCACATTCAACATTATAAATTTGCATTTATACGTGGTATATCTTGATTCTTATTTTTTCCCATTTCCTAAATACATAAGCTTTGTTTCCGTTTTTTAAATCTTTACCATCACATTTTTTCTTTCTCTTCTTTACTTTTCCCTACCCCTTTTTTCTCTTTCCCTTTGAAAATTTTATTCCTATTTCATAATACTTATCATGCATTCTGGATCTCATTTACACCGTCAGTTTCTCACAGTAGAGAAATGAAACAGAATTTACACATCTGTGTCCCATATATTTTACCTATGAGTGTGTCCTCAAGGTACAACTATTTAAGTATAAATGTCTCTAATTTATCATTCTTTATGGTTTGAGTAAAGCTACATTGTGTAAAAAAACACATCTCAATTTGTCATAGCTAAATCTTGGAAAAAGCCCAAATGCCCATCACCTGGAGTTAAAACATCTGTATTGACTTCCACAGAGATCACTGTAGCTTTCATTTCCCTCCAGCAATGTAGAAGGGCTCTTTTTTTTTTCTCACATGTTTTCCAGCATTCATTGCGTTCTGTATCTTGTTAACAGCCCTTCTTGTGGGTAAAATGAAGTCTCAATATTGTTTTGATTTACGTTTCTCTAATGCAAAGATACGGAACATATTCTCAAACAACTATTGGCCACTAATATTTCCTCCTCCTTTCTCTCTATTGTGTATTCAGTTTATTTGCCAGCTTTTTGATTGGGGATTACTTTTAGAGTTCCTTATTTATCAATCCTCTGTGTGAAACCTAGCAAGGATTTTCTCCTCTTTTATTGACCATCCTTTCCTTCTGTGCAAGAATCTCTTTCGCTGAGCAAAAATTTGAACTTGATGTCATCCCATTTGTCAGTTCCCTTGCCGTTAGACTTCTGTTTAGGATTTTTTGCTGTGCACATAGCTTCCAAGTGATTCTGATCTTAGTATTTCACCTTGATGTAGTTGCTGGAGGGCAGAACTTGGGTGATGAAGAAGCTTTGTAAAGTGAGGCTCTGTGGCTAGAGATGTGACCAGCGGAGAAGAAATTTACTGTGATCTTCTGGCAAAATAAATATCCCTTGAACTGGGAAACTGAAGTGATGAGTTACATTGTGATTTATCTCAGTAAAGAATTAATATATCAATAGTTATCATGACTCATAAAAATAGGACTGGATCATATTATTGCCTATTTTTATGACCTTAACTCAACTGACTTATTGTAAAATTTTGAAAATACAGAAAGAAAAAAGAATTAAATATTTGATTGATTATATACAACTGAAATCATCAAATCATTTTTCTATGTTTATATCTATGTGTTTTGTTTAGATATATATACCTTTTGTAAGTTGGTGTTTAGTACCATTTGCTCTGTTATAAACTAATTAATCATTTTTAATACTTCATATTTATTTTTACATTATTAAATATTATTTGAATGTTTGATATTAGATTTAGACCTTTAAATTCTCGTGTATCTTTTCTCCATTTCCATATACACTATAATTTATTTAGCTAATATCATGTCAATTTTTCCCTTTCATATGCTTATAAATATTTATTATTTTTTAAAATATATCTTTAATATATATTCCAATTTGTAAGAAAAACGGAATAAATGGCATGAGGATTTTTAGATTTGAAAAATATTTGCCATAGGCCTATTGTCAGCTTCTATGGTAAGATCATGTATTAAAATGGAAAATAAAAGAAATAATTTGGAAATATAAGATGACATAACATTTGATGCCATAATGCCCTGTGGTCCCACTAAAACAGCTAGAGACCACAATTTGACTGCTCCCTGGCTACCCCGTGCTGGCTGCTGATGCCCAAGTCCAGGCTGGGAGCTGAGCCTGGCCAGGCATTCTGACACTGGCTCACTGCACAGTCTTCTTCCCAGGTCCTGCTATGAAAATAAAAAATAAAAAAAACTATCCTTTAGGTCCTGTTGAAACTAGCTGTATATGAAGCATGTCTGTGTCCAGTGTAACACCTTCTTGTGTTATTTAATTTATACAAGGGTCTCATATGGTAATGACATATGTTATCTTATGAACATAAGAGTAAATAGTCCAAAAGAAGTAGAAGATCTCAAAAAACTAAAATAATACTCTTCTGGTTCTGATGATAGCCAATTGAAGGGCTAACTTTGTCCTGGCCTCTTCTGTGTGAATAAAGTACTGTTCAGTCTATTGTTAGACCATATTATGTTGTCCTTGGTGACTCCAAAAGCAAGGCACAGTGATCACAATTGTTCAAACTTCTATTATGACAGACAACATATGCTAGGAGCTCAATAATGCCAGGTAGAACTGCTTATCATAACATAATGAGCTTGTGATTTACCTCCAATTCATAATTAAACAGATAAATTATTTCCATGCATAAGATACTATTCAGTTACTATTCATAAGTAAAAGAAGGAATGAGTTTAAAGTTACCATTAAATGATTATTTTTCAGATTACACAGAAATGACTTGCTGACTGAAAAAATGGAACAAAACACTGTGGCCAATATATGGGAACCAATAAGCATTCAGTAAATATGAATTCAGTTAATAACAATGCATAAGTGAAGTAATAATTCATTTGACCAAAAAAACCCCAGAATAAAGTGAAAAGAGAACTTAAAAAAATGCTCTTCTGCCGCTGATTCATATGTGCACATCTGTCCCGCTTTGTTAAACTGTTTAGAAATGTAATAAAGGCACATTTGTTCATGAATATGTATGCAATTATCTGATTCATTAAGATATATAAACTACAATTAAGGAATAATTTTTCAAGTTGCTAAAAATTATTGTTTAAATCTGCCATGTTGGGATGCACAGGACATAATTTCCTTTTGTAAACTTCACTGTTTCCACCGACCTCAGCCTGTATGTCTCGTGTTTTGAGTTCCCACCATTCCACATGCAGCTTTCAGAACATTATGTAGGATTTGCACCCCAAGATCCTTCCACAGCTCATGTGGCTTCACTCAGCTCCTTGTATTTATTGCTTTTTGTTTTTGTTCAGCTTATGAGAGACAAGACTTAGCATCACATCTCAGCGCAGCATCTGCATTCTCCACTCCTTTCTCAATGCTGCAGTGAAACATCATCTTCTGGCTTGTATAGAGAACTATCTTCTTTTTTGGGCTGACTGTTGCTCACCAAGATGGGCTTGCAGGCAGCTATTCCATGCAAGTCTGCTGTGCTCCCATTACTGCTGCCTTGTCCACAAGTGCAGGAGCTCAGGGCGGTAATTGCTGCAGAGGCTCTGTCTGAGCCATCTTGTCCCCACCTCTTGGGTGATGAACCTCTCTTGTAGCATGGTGTCTTGGTTTTCTCTCACATCATCTTGCCCTTGTCAGAAATGGCTTAATTTTTCCTCTTGAAACTTGACACTGCCTCTTGGAAGTTTCTGGCTGAATTCTGTTTTTAAAAAGGAAGCTATCCACATGGCATTACACAGACCATTGCTATAGGGGTGGAGGAACACCAGCCACCATCCTAGCTGTAAGTTTAGGGTGTTAACAAGAAGTGAGGCCAGACTCATACTGACCTCATGTTCTTCCCAGATCTGAGCTGCCACACAGGAAGGTGTCTAGGATGTTGTCGCACCACAGTAATCAGTGTTAACAGACTCAAGGGTATGAACCTTCCGGGAATCCAAAAGACTGCCTGTGAAGTCGCTATGCAGGTATGAGGTCTCAGGTGTGATGGGGTTTAGTTGGAGATATGTTGTGATGCTAGGCTGGTTTGTGTAGTGCTGGCTGTCTGAATCACTTCTTGGATATTTAGTCTGTGTTCTGATCCAGTAATGCTTTTTATGCTCACGCTTTCTCAGTAGTAGCCATAGGGTGCTGTCCAGATTGTCTCCTGTGATTCTTCTGCATGGCTACATCCTTTGTTTCTAGGTCATTTCTCTCCTTTATTTTATTTTAAAAAGAGATTTATGAAAGAATAATAAAGATCCTTTGTCACTCAATGACATCCTTCACCAGATTCTCTTTTTGTTAACATCTTAAAAAATAGAATTATCAGAATTAAGGCATAAATATTGCTATTATTAACTAACCCACAAACTCTGCAGATTTCCTAAGTTGTCCAGTGATATTCTCCTGGTTCAAAATCTAAACCAGGACATGCATATCTTTTTACATTTAGCCTTCTGATCTGCTCACTTTCCTCCTTTCTGTTGCAATTTTCCTGTCTTTATCATTCATGATCTCAAAACCAGAGATCTTGAATTTGATAGTGTCTATCAAATTCTGTTTGGCTGATATTTTTTCATCATGAGACTGAGATTATGAACATAGAAGAAAAATTCCACTGTAGAAGCCTCTTTCAAAGCTTCAGTGACAAGTTCAGAATGTTGGTAAGAACTTGGAAGATGGGAATGTGATGTCAAAGATTGCCTCTGATCAGAAATTGGATATGCACACAATGACGGTGAGGGTAGCTCAGTGGTAATGATCATGATTAGTGTATCCATGGTGAGTCTAGTCTCCAGGTTCCTAGAATGAGTAAATCAAAGAAAGAAAAAAGTGTGAGAGAGAGAGAGAGAGAAGAGAAGAGAAGAAGAAGAAGAAGAAGAAGAAGAAGAAGAAGAAGAAGAAGAAGAAGAAGAAAGAAAGAAAGAAAGAAAGAAAGAAAGAAAGAAAGAAAGAAAGAAAGAAAAAAGATATCAAGGTGTTGCCAACTCAGTGATTGTTGACAAAATCCATTCCTGATCCACATCATGGAGAAATCTGTTATAGGAAGTAATTTATATATTTATGTATACATCTATATATATGTATCCATATATATAAACACATATCCACATATATATTTCCAATGTATATATTATATATTTGTATATATGAATATATCTATATATGTGAATATATTATATATCTATAATTAGGAATCTTCCTTTACCTAGTTGGATCTGACAGATTTTCTCTAGTGTTGTGCTATACTGAAGTCCACTGTCTTTTCCAATGAGAGTCCCCTTCAGAGGTTCATCTTCGTTGACATTTGCTGATTCTTCTTCCTCACCTCTATGTATAAATTAAATTATAAGCATCTGAATATGGCAATATCTTTGAAAAGGTCTCTTGTTACAAATGACTTTCTAGTATTTGATCTAAGCGTAGTCTGCCTAAGCCCTAATACAGGTCTGCCAGTAAAATGAATATCTAATAGCAAAATGTAATCATTGTAAAAGGTTGTGATGAATAGTCTTTGAAGAGAGAACAAAGCCATTTGGCACTAGTATTAAGCATTGACATCAATGTGGCAGTGCTGACCTGTATAAAGGGGAAGGATTATTTCATTTGAAGTCCTATATTTGGGAGCAGATTATTCAAAACACAGGTCCTATATTATAACATTCTATTCTTAGCAAATGAGAATATATTCTGATGTTGTTTGATGTTTAATTGTTAGTTGCAAATTCATTTTTTTCATAAAGTCTGCTACTTTATAATGACCTGCTTTGGAGACCAACCCAATGAATGCCAGTCATTTGCATCATCTGTGTTCTTGTGCATTCTTGGCCTTCAGAGGGCTGGCCGTGCTTATCACTGCAGTGGCTCGAGGGTATTGATAGCCCTTCCTTTATGAACACTGTCTTTTCAGGGTCTTCTTTTTCTTTGTCCCATCCAAGATTATAAATTCTTTCCAGTGTAAAGCAGACTGGGTTTGCAAGCAAGAAGATAAGAGTGGTTTCCAGTTGCACCGTCAGCTGTTAATGCCTGTTATGCCTGGCTAAGCTTCCAATTATTTGACTCTATTCAATACTGTGATGAGGGACCTGAAACGATGCAGTGTTAGTGATCTCACCTGCTCTGAGGAAGAAGTTCTAATCTTTGAATAAATAACACAAAGAACCTTTTGATAACACTTAGGTGATTTTAAAGGCAAAAACAGTGAGCTTTTGAAAACCTCAGTCTCCAACCCTCAATTATATGCACTGAATTGTTAAGAACCTTACTTTCATGTGTGAAAGTGAGTTCTTAAATCTTCCAAGCTCTCAAGAAATTGAGGCCATGAATTGGATTTTGATTCATGAAATGAAAGTTCAGAAACTCTTTAAATAAGTGCAATAAAGTGGTATGATCAGAGAGCTTAATAGTTTTACATTTTTTCTTTAGTACAGCTACTGTTAGCCCAGGCTTCATTCCTTGATTCTACAGGCAGTGCTCATTCACAAGGTGGATGAAGGTCATGCCTGTTTTTTGGAGCCAGGTAGCCTGAGCTAAAATGTTGCTAACCTCTCTGTCAATGTGTATAAGGCAGGATATATGTACAGAGTGAGTCACTTTATCTGCAGAGTAGGGTAATGAGGGTTGTTGTGATGGTTAAATGAGTCAATATCAGCACATCATAGAGTGGGATGTTGCACAAAGTGCTATGTATATATAGATGCTATGCCACAGCCACTGTTTTCCAGCTGTAATTAATAAGCTTTTAAAATTTCCTTTGAGGAAGAGCTCTTTTCCACCACTCACATCTGGGTGAGCCTGCCGGTGGAGGCAACCTTTCCTCCTATGTTCAAGGAGTGGAAAGAATGGCTACCTGATGTCCCCTGATTTTACCTGGGGACAGGAGTCTCAGGCAGGTGACACAGAACAGTCAATGTTGATATGAGGCAAAGATTGTGCTCCTAAAGCTTCTGTGATGTTGGCTTTGTTACTTGTCTCTCCGTAAATGCCCTGTCTGTCTTACTTTTCAGGTCTCTCCTCTCTGTCTCCACATTTTCCTCCACAGATGACAGTGAAAGGTTCAGCTGCTCTTACTGTGGCAGGAACTCTGGAAGCTCAACCCCACCTTACTCATCTAAGTGGTTTCCCCAGCCATATCTAATAACTATTTTATCTTGTTATACTTTAAAAAGATGTTTCATGCATTTAGGAGATATTAGAGACCAATAGAACTTACTTGGCTTGTGATAAAAGACCACCCCAAACTTGAATTTATTTTCTTTCCTGCTAGTCTTGTTTCCTGCTTCCTTTTTGATCTGAATTACTCCATTTCTCCATCGTCCACATTTACTATTTTCTTTCTCACCATATTATTGTTTTCTCAGTAATTCCAAGCAAAAGAGAAGGAAGATGATTACAAGTAGGCATCTCAGTA
>PVIR01000456.1:164080-178310 GCA_004026965.1 Petromus typicus
CCCTGAGCTCAGCCTCAAACTCACATCACAATCCTCCTGCCTCTGCCTCCTGAGTGCTGGGATTACAGGCATGAGCCACCACGCCCGGCACTGTGGTATGTGGTACTGGTTGCTGCTGGGTGTGGGTCTCCACACCCAGTATTGTTATGTGGTTACCGGGGAATCGAACCCGGGTCCTTGCGCTTGCAAGACAGGCGCCAGAACCACTGAGCTAACTCCCCGGCCCCATCTCAGTATATTTTACCATGACAGTCTTCCATAGTTTGTAATGTATGTGATTTATTCAATATTTAAAATATTCTCTTGATTGAGCTTTATTGAATGATTCTATGGTAGTAAACACTGTGTTAGGTATGACTGTACAAACATAAAAGATAGTCCTTGCCAGCCAGGACCTTCTATTTTATCTTGTTTTTCTTTGTTGTTGTTGTTTTACTTCTTCTTACCTTTCCTTCTGCCATCTCAGGAAAATTGTATCATGTAAGTACTGCAAGATACAATAGCCTTTACATAAACAAAGATACTCATTAATCATTTATTTTCACTTTGTTTCAGTGTGTTGTCCAGTATGGCCTTGAACTCTTAGGCCAGTGATGGTGAACCTTTTTGAGCTTTCAGATACCAATAACCCAGTGCGGCACACATGCCATAAGTTTGCCATCACCGTCCTAGGCTCAGGTGATCCTCAGGCTCAGGTTCCAAGTAGTAGCTTGTAGTAGTAGTAGCTGTCCACATGGGCTGGTTTTCCCTTGCCATGTTGGGGCCAAGTTGCTGTTAGACCTCACTAGTTCTCATGTCAGACATCTACTTTCTCTTTCTTTCTTGCATGGCTTTGAGATCTGCTCCAGTCTTGGTGGAGTGCACTTCTAGATGAGCATAGGCTTGTGGTCTGTGGCTCTCATGGCCCCTTCTGCTCTGGCAGCCTTTCCTGCTCTGCTTTCTGCCACTGCAACCTAAGTAGCTTTGCCCCTCATGTTCTTCCGTGATGATGGAGGTAGACAGTCATAAACTGAAAACTTCTCCTTGGTGTGGTGAGTGTCGGTGGTTGTGGGTATTATGACTCTAGTGAGAAAGCTAAGGGGTACACTTACACAGGACTGGGTGTGTCCAGGTGCTTTATGCTCAGGATATTACACTATAACTTTTTAAAATAAGACACTCACTTCAGGGAAGAAGTTCTCTGAAATACCCAGGAAGCATTCAGTGCCCCGATCTGTTTTTGTACTTCTCTGTACCTGGCTTCTTTTTTTATCTACTGTAGCAGTGTGGTTAGCAGGGACCTACCACCTTGTGCAGATGGTCATGCTGCTGAACTGTGAGAAACCAGAGGTGTTGTAGTTCTGAGGGCTCCTTTTTAAGAGGTAAAGGAAGCAAATGTCAAATGATGTAAAATAATAACGACGATAGTATCTTGGTGACAGCTACGCCTCATAAAGAACTACTGTCACATTCATGTTTATGTTCTTCTGGAGTACTTTCTAGGCTTTCATTTCCTTGTGAAATTGCTAATGAAGAAAACTGGGGAAAATTGATAATGATTTTCAGTAGTGAATTTGAGATCTAGCTGATACTACATGTTGAAGCTGCACATTTGTAGTGCATTTAAGACACTAAAAATATCAGTCCAAATCTCCTCTCAGGAAGAAGCAGGTTTCTGTGTACTTCTCACACTTGAAAATTAGAAGAGAAACGGACGTGTCTGTGAGTCCGAGGTACTGTCGGGCTGTCTAAACAGCCCAAACCACACATTTCTAACTCTCCATAATTTCTAGGTTCTTTCCTTCATTCTCTTGACATACTTATCTTCGGGATTTGAGTTCTACTCAGAAGTAATTGTTCAACTTTTGCTGAGATTGTGTTGCCATCTAGACACTGCGAGCCAATTCTGCTCTTCCTTGGTGAACCCAGAAGACTCCTATTTTCATCTTCAAAGGAGAGCGAGCATGTTAGCAGAGGAGTCATTACTGCCAGAAAGAAATGAGATCTAAGCTAAAAATAATGGAAAATGAGAAATTGGTGTCTCTACATTTCAGATGAGACTGGGCAGTGCTCTGAGGACAGTGCTAAAGGGAGTGACTCAGCATTGTCCGTAGGGCCGGGTCAGGTTCTTCTCTTGTAATGGGCTCTTCTTTCCAAAGGATTCTGTTATAAAGGAAATAGGCTTGGAAAATTAGAGCCAGATGCATCCACAATTTGAAAGTATTTCTTTACTATTTTAAATCTAGTGATTTAAAAACTTTCCCAGTGGGTGATTTTTTACTAGCTATCTCTATTACAAAACTTACAGTTATTCTATTTTGGTGGAAAACATTAATTAGAGTTATTTGTCTTATCTAACTGCACTCTTGTACCTATTAACTATCCTCTATAAAGGAATAAATTTATCAATAGGGGTAAAGAATGTAGACACATGCAGCTATCTTTATAAATGGAATGATAGTCCATATTCATCAATTGGGGGGCTTAATATTATAATTTAGTGCTAATCTATAAATGATGTACAGATTTAATACAAGTCTTATCAAAATTCAAGCCACTGGGCCAGGGATTTAGCTTGTGATTCCAGAACCTGCCTTACAAGCACAAGGTCCCAAGTTCAATCTGCAGTACCAAAAAAAAAAAAAAAAAAAAAAAAAAAAAAAAAATTGGCTGCTGTTCTTGCAGACACTAATAAACTGGCTGTGAAATTAATCTGGAAATGTGAAAGGTTCAGAAAACTCAATATTTTTAGACAATAAAAGAAAAAATTTGAGAGTTTATGCTTTCTCATTTTAGAACTTACTGTAAACTATATTAATCCAAACATCAGAGTGGGCTGAGGATTTAGTTCAAGTGGTGCCATTCCTACGGTGGAAAGACAAAGGCCCAGATTCAGTTCCTGTACTGCAACACAAACACACAAACAGGCAAACAAACAAAGGAGGATGCTACTGGTGACCAGTGAATGAAAACTGAAAAACCTAGGAACAAGCGCAGACACTTATCACCATTATATGACAAGTATGCAGCAGTTCTTTGAAAGAAAATCTTTTTTTCAACAAAAAATTGTTTATGATATATATTTAAAATCTTATGGACTTTGGCAAGGTCAGTACTGGTATTTTTCTTTTCATTTACCATTTTGGTTCTTTGAATCTTCATTTTCATTTCTTTGGCAATCTAGTGCAAAGAATCTTGGTATTGATGATTTCTTTTTTTCATTTTGTACTTATGTCTACATTCTGCTCTTTATTATATTTTTCTTCTCCTTGCTTTGGTTTCTTTTTGTTTTCTAATTTATTTAGATACAAGATTAGATTATTGATTGGAAGCCATTCTTATTTTATAAGATTGATATTTATAGCTATAAATTCCCTTCTATATATTCCTTTAGCTGCCCTGTGTCAGTTTTATTCAATTGTGTGATTTAAATTTTTTTTTTGTTTATTGAATGGTATTTTCTAATTTATGTTGAGTTTTAGTTGACCTATAGGTCATTTAGGCTATGTGGGAATATCCTCAATTGCTTACTGTAAACTGATTGCTATTTTAATTTCATGCTGTTTAGAGAATGTGCAAAGTTAGAACCACTGCCATTCATGCATGCGTGTGCAGACACACACACACACACACACACACACACACACACACACACACACACGAATTTGTCATTATTGCTCTTTTCCAGTATTTCTGTTGTGGCTAGACTTTACTGATTAAACAGATAAAGTGTGTGTTTCCTGTTGTGTGCAATGACTTAAGCTACAACTCAATATTCTTTTCAGCTTCATTGCACAGATAAATCCTAGACCAAATTAACAGCTAAGTCTTCCAGTCTTCTTGTGTTGGGCACAGATTTACTGTTCCCGCAGTTCACAGATCTGCTTTAGTCTTCTTTCTTAGGTAGAAAGTCAAGTGAGATAGAGGTGAAAGGTGAGGGTTTTTCACCTAGGAGCAGGTGTATCATAGCACATGTCCACATACATGCTCACACACTCACACACACACACAACTACATCTACTTATTTACTTATATGTGGCTTTGAAATTTTGTCGAATATGTTGGAACTTAAATAATTCCTATGGATATTTGACATCAAGATGTTTTAAGAATTTTTGTTTTCATGCTCAGTGTTTCTTGCACTTCACGTCCCCATTTCAAGCACCTATGAAGTATAATGATTTCCACTCTTGTGTGGATGAATTCCTGGATGTATGGATTTTTCCACTAAGTGAAATCTCTGTAAGATCAAGAAATGACAAACTCTGTGACTAGGACTTCTTTAGATAGTTATCAAACAAATCACATACCAACAATTATTAGAGATAATGCACTTTAAAGCTCTGATTGTATTATTCCCCCTCCAGCAACTGATATATATCTGTTTTTAGCACTTCATTTTCAGGTTCTGAAGATGTTTTTTTTTTTTCATTATACTGTAGAGTTGGAGAGGAGATAAGGGTAGAGGAAGTTAAATTTGAATTTTTTTAAAAAAAATCTTTATTGGTACATTACATATACACATCATGATTGCACTCCATAATGGGGATTTGTACCAGTATAAGACACAACTTAATTCTCATTTTTTCCCATAGCCCTACCCACCCTACCACCCCCCATATACATAAAATTTGTTTCCTTTCTTTTTTGTTATAATCTCATTATTTTTCTCCTTTCACCCTATTTTACTTTGAGCATTTTCTATTTCACAATATATAACATACAATTCTAGGACTCATTTACATCTTTATTTCTCACACCAGAGAAAAGATGTGATATGTACCTATCTGTGCCCTATTTATTTCACTTATGAGGATATCCTCAAGGTATGTCCATTTAAGTATAAATGATTCAAACTTATCATTTTTTATGGCAGAGTAGTACTCCATTCTGTAGAAGAACCACAGCTTTTTTATCCAGTGTCCAGTTGATGGACTAAATTTGAATTTTTTAGTTTAATTCAGCTTTTTATTTTGAATAAACATTACTGAGATTGTTATAAACTTTCATTTTCAGAATCCTTAAAATGTTGATTCTGACAATGTTTACTAGGTTTTCCATTGGCTTTATTGATATCATATTTTCCATAAGTCCTTCCTCCACTATGTCAGGAATAATATCTGACTATTAGACTCCTAATATTTGAATTCTAGTATCACTTTTACAGGATCATAACATCAAACTCAAAATTCCTGAGATTTGTTATCTTACCTGTAAGGTTTCTGGGGTCCTTGGGGTTATAGATTATCTCTGCCTCTTAGAAAATTGCTATAGACCTTATTGCTGCCATTATAAATCTATTCACCCTTACTGGGATCAGGTAATGAAATAATTGTATAATCCTATGAGGATAGATCAAAGTATCACTGGAAAATTATTAAGACTGCCATAGTAGTGGTTGAGAAAATTACAAATCTTACCATTTTTACACTGGCAATTATAGGTTAAGTATCCCAACTATATTTTTTCTTGGATAAATTTTGTTATAGTAGAGAGCATGATTGCTAATGAGCCTTTATAATGAATGATTCTAGACAGAAAAAAATCATGGTTTTCATTAGAAATTAATCAAATTCCATGCTACTGCCTTGGTAATTATACCCAAGCACATACCATTCATTAGAGTAATGTCCCTTGCTTACATATACATTGATATCTGCTGATAATCAGGGGTTGACTCCCAAGTAATTATTGCAAATATGTGTTAACTTAAGACATTGTATTCTGAGGTGTGATTTAATATGGGTAAATCTTAAATTCTAGCATGTTTTACAAATTTATTCATTTATAACAGAAATGCAACTTGAGATAGAGATACTATGACACTTTTCTACATGTTTTGTTTTCAAGGATTACATCCTGTAGAAATAAGTAAGAAAACCAACAAAATTATCATTATTGAGAAAAGATTTATGTATTTCTGATGCAGGTTATTTCTTCACTGGTCCTTAAAGATGTTTATAGCTCTTGGTAAAATAAAATTTAGAAAATTAAAATAAACGTTAAAGTACAAGTGACTTCCTTATGTACTTCATTGTAATATCTTCTTTAGATTTTGATAATAGTTGCTTTGGCTTTTGTTGTTTACTACATGTCCAAATTTCACAAACAGAGTACAAATTTCTTAAAGAACACTTTTATGTTCTTCTGACATTTGAATTTATTCAAGAGGAATCAGAATATCATATCAGCTGCAAGTAGTTTTCACAGTAAGAAGAGCTTTATAAACTTATCAATTAAAAGTACAAGTATCTTGGATGGTGAAACAATGAGAAATATGTTAAATACACTTACAATCTAGGTTTGAATTAATTCTAAAATATACTGCAAAATACTACTTGGCAAGTCTTCATGATTTAATCTACATTGAGGCTTAATTTATAAAACCTGGAAATTATAGTGAATTTAAGCAAGATGCTCTCTACATTCTCAGGAGTACTGCTAAATATAAAACATATGCATTACCTCAACTACTATCTAATTTCTCTATAGTAATAGTATTCATTGCTCTAAAATAGCCTATAGTGGGCATGACTAATCTCATATAATGAATAATGAATGAAAATTAAATAGGATTTTTGGTAACTCGATTGGTTTAACAATGCTGAATCCCATAGACCTACCTTCTTGGTTAAAATCATTAATACATCTCAATATAATTGACAATGAGGCCTTAAGGTATAGAAATCAACTATATAAAATCTATTCAAAAGAATGTATACTAGTTTAATCCTCATTCGTTTTGTTCCTAAAGCTAATAAAATTGAATGGCACCTCATATAGTGAATTAAAATAATTCTAATGCTCTGGTAACACAGTTAAGGTCCCAATACCTCATTTTACTGAGCCAACTAATTCCATGCAATCAAAAGTGATAAGTCCTTAGCAGTCATGTTCTACTTCATGTCTATTTCAGCAGCTTAGCCACAGTTTGCCTTAATTTTCATAGGAACACAATATTTTTGAAGCAAGTAATTAAATTAATATAAAGAAATTCAAAAGCATGAACCAATCATGAAACCTGTAAAATACTTAATCTAATTCTAGAGAACACAGGCATTATATGAAGTACCTATCAATTTTGCTCAAATGATGGCACATCATTCATGATCTTTACTTTACCAAGATGTAGCACCTGATTTCCATCATTGGGAAGAATAGTGAGTTTAGACAGATCTTCTCACTCCCTTTTCTTTGTTCCATAGTTTGTATTTATATGTTGTCTTGATTACTCCCTCTTCATTGACACTCAACATTTGATACCAGCAAATTAAAGGAAGGCAGGTTTTTGTTGTTGTTCAGAGTTTACAGAGATTTCCTACTGTGATTGTACAGCATGGCAGAGTGGCATGGCAGAACAGGCATGCTTATGGCTTAGGAGGCAGGAGCAGACAGAGGTGAAGAGGAGGGAAATGATGTACCTTTTCAGGCCACTTCCTGCACCTCCCAAACCACAATTAGTTATAAACTCATCAGTACACTAACCCATTAATAAGAACCTTGTGCCTATGACCAACCACTGCCCCGAAGTGTCACCTATGTGTTCGTGAGTTTCGGGGGACTTGTAGGTATAAATCATAAAAATTGCCTTAGTTGGTTTCATCAAGGTTCTATATTTGTCAAATTCTTTCTAAGTGACTTGGGTGCCATAAACCAAACATTTTCCATTTTGATACAGAATGGTCTTTCTAAAATGTTAATGGAACCATGTTGTTCAGTTGACTAAAAGTCCTTTGAAAGATTCTGATTTCCTTTGTGCATGCTCAAGGTTCTATGTGAACATCCAGCCTAATCTCTGTATCACTATGGATATTCTGTCCCGGCCTCTGCCCATTTACATGAAGTTCCTCTGCACTGAATACGATATTCTCCAGGTTCATTCACATTATCCACATAATAAGATTTTCTTTATTGAGGCTCAGTAATATCACAGTATGTGCATTTGCCACATTTTCTTCATCGTGTATTCTCTGATCGACACTGAGGCTGATTTCTATTGTGATGAATGCTGCGTGCACATGAAAATGCAGGTATCTCTTTGAGATAATGATTTCCTTTCCATTTGCAAGGCAGGTGCCAGAACCACTGAGCTAAATCCCTGGCCCCTGTTATAATGATTTTTGACAAAAAGATAATGGAGAACAAATCTTGTTGAAGATATTCCCACTATTGGTGGGAATTTAGAGTATAGGCTTTATGGAAAACAGTATGGAGATTTCTCAAAAAAAAAAAAAAAGGTTGAATTAACAGATGACCTAACAGTCTTTGCTTCTTTGGAGTGCATCTCCACAAATGTCACTACAAAGCGAGAATATGTCTCAAAAAAAATTAATTAGCCATAACGTACAAAAAAATAAAACATTTCTTAGGCATTCACTTTTCACTCATTCAAATTGACTTTGGATACTATCTTCTGAATCTTCTTCTGTAACTCATCTCTGCATTCAGTGACTGAGAAATTCAGATGCTTCCCATGCTGGATCACTGCCATCCTCCCCACAGACCTGCTGTTGCTATGCCAGAAGGGCAAAAGACTAGAGTATTGAGACATGGGAGAATTTTTGTGAGTCATGTTTGAAAATAGAGTATCTCATTTATAGCCATATTCTGGGCATCAGAAGTGGTCATACTATCTTACCTAATGATAAAGGCCTGGAATGTAGTATCTCTGTGCGTCCAGAAGTGCAGATGGAAGATTTGGTGAATACTGCTAAATGCGTGCTGTGCTAAGCATGGGTGTCTGCCACCAGCTGCCTTCTGTGAAACACATGGCCCAGTTGGGGAGGCAAGTGAAGCACAGGAAATGTGAATAAACAAGGAAAAGTACTAAATTTAAAGATTCTTGGAGGGAATATAAGTGAACATAGACACTGAAGGATGAGGAAATACTTTATAAGTTGTGGGGAAGGAGACTGCACTCCAAGAAAGTGTGTCACATAGGCAATGAGCACACCGCGTGCTTTCTTGTTGGGTAGCTGAACGTTGCTGAGGATAGTTTACTTAACAGAAAAAGTTATCAAGGCATTATATGTTTATCCTTTCTTGATAGCAATGTTCATTGTCATTACTACTTTTCTGGAGCACCTTTCAGAATGAGCAGTAAGCATTTTGATGCTGTGATTTTGAAATTCATTTACTGTAAGGACTTTGCGTGAAAATGCAGGCATTATCAGTTGCATAAACTTAAATGAGATGACTCATGTACCTGGCCTCATAGAATGCTGATCAGCAGTTTTGACTTGCATTTTAGCTTCAGTGACATATTTGTACCTTATTCTGGTTTCTGATCACTCCACAGTTTAATCCTAAATATGTATTTTCAAATAAGATTGTAAGTCTCCATGATTCTTTGGATCTTTAAGTCCTCTGATATCACATTTCTTCTCCTTCCAATTTTGGAGGCTTTTATACCAAAGAGCAGCAGTGATAAACACTCTGGAGTTAATCTATAAGTTTCTTCTCATCTCTATATCAGGTAGTGAGCAAATAGCTAAGGAGAAATGACAAGTAGTACAGTCCACCTCTGACCACTGTAATTCATCTTTCTGAGGCATGATGTGGAACTAAACCGTAGAAAAATTGTTTCTGGGTTCCTCTTACCATGTTGATACCACACAAGCTAGTTACTTTACTCTCATATACTTCATTCATAGGTGCTCTGCCACATTTGCTACAGTTGATTGGCTTCCATGTCTCTTTCAAGACCCGCACATTGAGTGAAAGCTGATTGCTAACCCAGGGTCTATATTTCTACAAGTGGAGCTTCTTGAATTAAAAAGAAAGACTAGAAGTATTACCATGAAGGAAGATCACCTTCCCAGAATCATCTTTACATAACTAATTTTATGTCTCTGGTAAATATTAGTTGAAGTAAAAAGAAGACAGGCATGTACAAATCTAAAATAGAAAATAATGGAATAATTCCAGAAAACAGTTTACTAACTACTCGTGCCCTATAGGGAAAAATTTGACTTAAAACTCTCCCAGGTATTAACCCTGCTATTGTTTATTCTTCCAGGTCAAATTGAAAAGAAATGAAACTCACCCAACAAAGACACATGAATAATGTCTTTTTATTTATTTTATGCATTTATTTGTTTGTTGATATATTGCTAGGGATTGAACATAGGGGTTTTCAGAAGCCAGGCAAACTCTTAATGCCAATCTGTATGTATAACCCTGAATTCACATCTTGAGTTCTTAGTAACCTCTTAAAAGATATTTTTACCCCTGCTTGAGCCTGGAAGGTATGTTCTTCAGACATTCTAATGGAGCTCTTCAGAAAGGGCCTATCATAGCAGCAGTGTTGCATGGGTCCTAGACAGTAATTTGTTGTGGCATATTCTCCCAGGGGTAAGTAATATGTTCATCAATTTTATAGTTCATCTATAGTTAAGCATGATACTTTTATAAGTTATGTTCTCAAATTAATTTTGAAAAGAATGTACTCTTAATAATTTAAAATGTTCTATCTGGGAATATTTGGCTGCTATGCCAACGTTTAGGAAAGAATACCATGTTGAACAGAAGAATTGGTAATAGGGAGGAAGAGGAGCAGACATTTCTTGGAAGGATAAATCTTGTGTTATGGCTTGTGTCTAGATGTCATCCCAAGGCCTTATGTGGCCACAGGTGGGGCTTTCTGGAGGTGGCTGGTTTAGACTGTGCTGCTGGGATCAAAGGTGTGATCCTGCGATTGATTCCTGGTGTGTTGCTAGGATTAAGGCTGCCCCTGCCTAATGTGAGTGCTGCCTGCCCTACAGGTAGGTGGCCTGGATAGGATATAGAGAAAAAGCAAGAGTCGTTGTGCTTGCTGCCTTGCTGCCTTTCTGACTTCTGTTTGCCATGAACGCAAATGATATTTCACTGTGGAGAAAGAGCTATTTTAAAATAGGTTCTTATATGGAATAGAAAGAAAGCCATTTAATCAGCAAATCTGAGTTCAAAAGCTTTTATAAAAAGTATGAAGAACTTAAAGAGAATCAAGGAATATATCATAGTATCATTGATGATGGAGCTTATGTTACTATCCTTCACATTTTTTCAGTGTCCTTGTTTTCAGATAGAGTATTTGACACCAATTAAACTGTGCACTCACACTTGTCTGATTTTCTTGCCAAGCCACTTTGGCTATGGTTGGCTTTGTGCATAGCCCTCTATTTTGTCCTTTCGTTCACATGCAGCCCCTGACCCAATTGTTTATGTGCAGAATGAATGGCTGGGCTTGACTTCTGTAAACATGCAGGCTGTGCACTGCATTTACTTAACCATTTGCTACGAAGAGCACTTGGGCTTTTTCTTCTTCCAATTTTTGGCAATTACTAGAAGACTAATTTGTTTCAAATAATCATTCTGGCTATTGGATGGAGAATGAATTATACTAAATAGGAATGGAAGCAAAGAACTCAAGAGGGGGCCAGCCCAGTAGACTCTAGCAATTCTTAGCCAGCCATGTGGGGTGTTTTAATCTAGATATTTCCATTGTGAAATTATTTCTTTATAAGGGAAAATCAAGGTCAAGTAATTTAATATTCCTTTTCTAAGCAAATAATTAAAAATCAAAATATCTTACATTTATGACCAAAAGTAATATGGAAGACAGAGAGATTTTTAGCAAGAAAAATTACTTGCCAAAATCAAAGGCAAGGAAATGCCAGATATCTCTTCTGAATGTGTCCAGTGTCATATATGTCGCACTAAATATGTAAATAAGTGAGGTCTTTCCTAAAGAAGGTTAGAGTAAGCATTAGTCACAGCGAATTACTTTCTCTCTGGCTCTGGGCAGTTATCACCGTAAACTGTGCTGTATTCACTCTACCTTTATATAAAAGAAGCATTGGGTCAACATCTTAGTGTGATACTTTGTAGAAAATAGCAATCTCTCCTTCACTCCGAGTTTTTTTTTTTTTTTTTTTTTTTTGCAGTGTTTTGCTGAAATAGCTTAATGGCATTGTTATGAGGACAATACTGGGTGTCCTTGGTTGCAAAAATATTAGTGTTGGTGTCTTTTGAAAATTATTTTCTGGTAGCATTTTGTTCCTTATCCCTGTTTGGTGGATTTTAAATTGCACTGTTTAAAGTTTACTTGCAGCTATCCTTATGTTGTGATATGCAAAATCTCCATTAAAAACTATGATAAATTCTTTTTACCATTTTTTATATTATCATTGGAATTTTATACCATGCATAGAATATTTTAAGCACCTTTTTGAGTTTCCATGTGATATTCCAATGGGAAAAAATTTAATTAAATATTGAAAATCTAGACACCAAGCAGGGTGCTCTGTTCTAGACAGTAGTGAACAAAAGTGACTCTAAATTGAGTAACTGTGCCCTGAATTTATTGTATTTATATTGCTTTTAATCGCAGAGGAAGTCTTTAATATCTTACCATTGAACATGGTTACAGATGTTTGTCATTAGCCCTTATCAGAGCAGAAATTTCCTCCATGTTAAGCATTTTTATGTGAAGGAGAATTGAATTTTGCCCAGTACATTTCTTAATGTGTGATAATTAAATATTTTATTCTTATTACAGTTACTTAAATTGATTGATTTTTTTAAAACTGGAAAAATCTTCAGATAACTAGAATAAAACCTACCAGAATGACTTACTATGTTATCAGGATTATTTAATTTCACACTTTCTGCATGCATATTCATGAGAGATACTGACTCATTAATTTCTATTCTCATAGCATTGTCAGATTTTGAAAATAGTATTCCATTAGCTTCATAAAATCAGTTGGGAAGTGTTCTTTCTTTATAATGAGCACACAGAGAAAGCTAATATTCTTTAAATATTGCTAGATTTTGGCCTATCAACTCTTTTGGTTGTGTGTATAGGCTTTGTTTTTACGATATTATTAAGATTTTTGCTTAAGAATTTAAGTTATTTAAAAGGCGTAGAGATATCCTATTTGTAAAACTGTCATCGGCCTATTTTGATAAGTTTCATACCTCAGGAAATTTGATCACTTTACAGACAGTGTCAGTGTTGTTGGTCCAGAACTACTCATGACATTCTCATAGTGTGTTTTATTGTAAGCAGAAGCTATATTGATGCAACCTTTTCATTCTAGTGTCTCATATATTTTTAACTTTTTCTGTTTCAGTTAAGAATTTCCTGTTTATCTAATTTGTAATATACCCATTCTTCTGTTTACCTCTTTTTCTATCAAATCTAGGTATGGATATTATTTCTCCAGTACTCTGTTTTTAAGTTATAAATTACGCATTTAATTCTTCCTTACAATTTGCTTCTTTATAGGAATTTTCCATCTTTTTTATTCATTTGGTCTAACTGTCCTCTATTTTACACAAGTTACTAGTCATAATCATTTTAAATTCTTTTTATGCAAATATCCAAGTCATCTAAAAATCTGTCATACCTTTTTCTTCATACTTATAATTAGTCATATTTTAAGTTACTTTACAGATCTAGTTTTTTCCTTTAATTTTAAGCCACACTTTATGTATAAAGTGATGTCTCTAAATACCTTTGTGCAGAGGTAGGCTCTTTCCACTGTTAGAGTATGAGGGCCTTTTCCTCCCAAGCTCTATTAGATGGCTAGCTTGCACACCTGCGGTCAGACCGAGGCACCTTCAGACTGTCCGTGTACATAAGCAGGGCCCTACTGTCCTTTTTACTGATATCCCCAGGCATGTTGGTTTTTTCATTCTTAAAACACTGAAAGAACTTGTTTAAAATCTTCTGACACTTTGACAGAAGCTCTTATTTTCTTTTTTTTTTTTTTGTTAATTTTTTAAAATCTTTATTGGTACATTAAATATACACATCATGATTGCACTCCATATTGGGGATTTGTACCAGTATAAGACACAACTTAATTCTCATTTTTTCCCATAGCCCTACCCACCCTACCACCCCCCCATATACATAAAATTTGTTTCCTTACTTTTTTGTTACAATCCCAACATTGTCCCTTTTCACCTTATTTTACATTGAGCATTTTCTGTTTCACAATATATAACATACAATGCTAGGACTCATTTACATCTTCATTTTCTCATAGCAGAGAAAAGATGCAATATGTACCTATCTGTGCCCTATTTATTTCACTTATGAGGATATCCTCAAGGTATGTCCATTTAAGTATAAATGATTCAAACTTATCATTTTTTATGGCAGAGTAGTACTCCATTCTGTAGAAGAACCACAGCTTTTTTATCCAGTCTCCAGTTGATGGACACTTGGGTTGTTTCCAAGATGTAGCAATCACAAACTGG